>CAJHQP010004190.1:0-58175 GCA_905132765.1 Moricandia arvensis
CCGGAGAGAGCTCAGAGAAGACATCAGGAGAGCTACTAGTCAAGTTCCAAACCGAGAGACTAGGAGAGAAGAGAGACCTCATGCAACTCGCCAAGAGCATGCTGGTTATGAGGAGACTGACAATGAGTATGAACACCTCAGTTCATCCTCAAGACAAAGCCAAAGAAGACATAGGCGTGTCCAAGAAAGAAGGATGAACCAGGGAGATGAGCTTGCTGGTTTAAAGATAAAGATACCCCCATTCCATGGCAAAGCTGATCTGGATGCCTACCTTGAGTGGGAGAAGAAGATTGAGTTAGTCTTTCAGTGTAAGCAGTACACAAACCACAAGAAGATTCAGATTGCTGCCATTGAGTTCTATGACTATGCTCTAAGTTGGTGGGATCAGTACATCACAACTCGTAGGAGGAATGGAGAAGAACCAGTAGAGACTTGGACAGGGATGAGGTCTATCATGCGCAAGAGGTTTGTTCCAAGTCATTACCACAGAGACTTGCACCACCGGCTCAGGAAACTTACCCAAGGTTCAAGATCAGTGGAGGAGTATTACCAGGAGATGGAGTTGCTCATGCTAAGAGCTAGCATATCAGAAGATAGAGAATCAACCATGTCAAGGTTCCTATGTGGTTTAAACCGAGAGATACAAGACAATGTTGAGATGCAACATTATGTGGAGCTTGAAGAGATGCTACACAAGGCTATTCTTGTGGAACAACAGCTCAAGAGGAAGGCACATTCACGCAACCACTATGGCTCTAACCGGTTACACAACACCAAGGAAGAGAAGTCACCTTACCCTAAGGAGTCTACACCGTTCCAGAAGGACAGCAAGGCCTATCCGAGAGAAGAAACCAAGCCAAGCAGTGCTCTTGACAAGGGCAAAGGCAAGGTTGAAGCTTCTAGTTCCAGAGCTCGTGATGTCAAGTGTTTCAAGTGCCAAGGAAGAGGTCATTATGCCAATGAATGTACCAACAAGAGAGTCATGATCTTGCTGGAAGATGGAGAGTATGCCTCAGAAGATGACAACACTGACTCTGACCAAGAAGAGAGTGAAGAGGAACATGAAGAAGGACCAGTCCAGGGGAAGATTTTAGTAGCTAGAAGGCTTCTAAGCTTGCAAAACAAGGCTGAGGAGCTAGAGCAACGTGAGAACCTATTCTACACCCGGTGCTTGGTCCAAGGAAAAGTGTGCAGCCTCATTTTTGATGGAGGCAGTTGTGTGAATGCTGCGAGTGAAACTATGGTCAAGAAGTTGGGATTGAAGGTTCAGAAGCATCCCAAACCTTACCGGCTACAATGGCTGAATGAAGAAGGCTCCATGAAGGTTTCAAGTCAAGTGCTCATTCCTTTAGCCATAGAGAGATATGAAGATGAAGTTTTGTGTGATGTGTTGCCTATGGAAGCTGGTAACATACTTCTTGGAAGACCTTGGCAATCTAATCGCCGAGTTATCCACGATGGCTTCACCAACAAGCACTCCTTTGAGTTCAAGGGACGCAAGACCACCCTGGTTCCCTTGACACCTAAGGAAGTTCAACAAGATCAGATTCAACTCCAAAAGAAGAAGGAGATTGATCTAAAACCGGCTGGAACTAAGCAGCCAAACTTCTATGCTAACATGGGTGATATCAAAAGAACTCTCTACTCTAAACAATCTGCTATCTTACTTGTGTTTAAAGAAACTCTTTTGAACTTAACAGATTCTACACTGGTGTATCCGAGTGAAATGGTTTCTCTTTTGCAGGAGTTTCAAGATGTATTTCCAGAAGACAATCCCATTGGTTTACCACCTTTGAGAGGGATTGAGCACCAGATAGACTTTGTTCCAGGATCTACGCTTCCAAACCGTCCAGCATACAGAACCAACCCGGTTGAGACCAAGGAGTTGCAAAGACAAGTAGAGGAACTCATGGAGAAGGGCTATATCCGAGAGAGTTTGAGCCCATGTGCGGTACCAGTGCTCCTAGTGCCCAAGAAGGATGGTACATGGCGTATGTGTGTTGATTGTAGATCAATCAACAACATCACAGTGAAGTATCGCCATCCTATCCCTAGACTTGATTGATATGCTTGATGAATTACATGGTTCTTGCATCTTTTCTAAGATAGATTTAAAAAGTGGCTATCATCAGATTAGGATGAAAGAAGGAGATGAATGGAAAACTGCATTCAAAACTAAAAATGGATTATATGAGTGGTTAGTTATGCCATTTGGATTAACCAATGCACCTAGTACATTCATGAGGTTAATGAATCATGTTCTTAGATCATTCATAGGCATTTCTGTTGTAGTATACTTTGATGACATCTTAGTATATAGCAAGAACTTAGAAGAACATCTAGAACATCTTAGGGCTGTCCTGAATGTTTTAAGGAATGAAAAGCTTTATGCCAACTTGAAGAAGTGCACCTTTTGCACGGATAACTTGGTTTTCCTAGGCTTTGTTGTGAGTGCAGATGGAGTTAAGGTCGATGAGGAGAAGATCAAAGCCATCAAAGACTGGCCGAGTCCAACCACAGTAGGAGAAGTGAGGAGTTTCCATGGGCTTTCTGGGTTCTATAGGCGATTTGTGAGAGACTTTAGCACCATTGCAGCTCCCTTGACCGAAGTGATTAAGAAGGATGTCGGATTCAAGTGGGGAGAAGCACAAGAGAAGGCTTTCCAGAGCCTAAAAGAGAAGCTTACTCAATCACCTCTTCTTATGCTTCCTGACTTTACTAAAACATTTGAAATAAAATGTGATGCCTCAGGAATTGGAATTGGTGCTGTGTTGATGCAGGATAGGAAACCTATAGTCTACTTCAGTGAGAAGCTCGGAGGAGCCACTCTAAACTATGCAACCTATGACAAAGAACTCTATGCCTTGGTGAGGGCATTACAAACGTGGCAACATTACTTGTGGCCCAAGGAGTTTGTCATACACACTGATCATGAGTCCCTAAAGTATCTAAAAGGGCAGAGTAAGCTTAGCAAGAGACACGCAAGGTGGGTTGAGTTCATTGAGACCTTCCCATACGTGATCAAGTATAAACAAGGTAAGGAGAACATAGTTGCTGATGCACTATCTCGGAGGTATGTTCTCTTGACCACTTTAGATGCTAAGTTACTTGGGTTTGAGCAGATAAAGGATATGTATGATACTGACCATGATTTCAAGGAAGCCTATGCTTCTTGTGAGAAGTTTGCTGCAGGGCATTAATTTAGACAAGAAGGCTTCTTGTTTTATGACAATAGATTGTGTGTGCCTAACTGCTCTTTGAGAGATCTTTTTGTCAGGGAATCCCATGGGGGCAGTCTAATGGGACACTTTGGGATTGCCAAGACCTTAAAAGTTTTCTAGGATCACTTCTATTGGCCGCACATTAAGAGAGATGTGGAGAGAATCTGTGGGAGGTGTGCTACTTGCAAGCATGCCTAGTCCCAAGTCCAATCCCAGGGTTTGTATACTCCTTTACCCATTCCACACCATCCCTGGAATGACATTTCCATGGACTTTATTGTTGGATTACCTAGGACTAGAACCGGCAAGGATTCAATCTTTGTTGTTGTTGATAGGTTCTCTAAGATGGCACATTTCATAGCATGTCATAAAACTGATGATGCATTGCACGTTTCTAACCTGTTCTTTAAGGAAGTTGTTCGTTTGCATGGCATGCCTAGAACTATAGTTTCTGATAGAGACACTAAGTTTCTTAGTTACTTCTGGAAGACACTTTGGTCTAAGCTAGGCACTAAACTGTTGTTTTCTACTACATGTCATCCACAAACTGATGGACAAACTGAAGTAGTTAATAGAACCTTAGGAACACTCCTGCGTGCATTCATTAGAAAGAACTTAAGAACTTGGGAAGAATACTTACCACACTGTGAATTTGCATACAATCATGCTATGCATTCTGCTTCTAAGTATTTACCTTTTGAGATTGTTTATGGGTTCAATCCCACCTCTCCTTTGGATCTAATGCCTTTACCTGAGTGTGAAAGGATCAGTATAGATGGCAAGAAGAAAGCAGAGATGGTCCAACGGATCCATGAGAAGGCTAGACAAAACATTGAGCAGAAAACCAAGCTTTATGAGAAGCAAGCCAACAAGGGGAGACGTGTGAGAACCTTTGAAGTAGGTGACCAAGTTTGGTTGCACCTGAGGAAGGATAGGTTCCCCAACGAGAGGAAGTCCAAGCTGATGCCAAGGGTTGATGGACCCTTCGAGATCATTCACAAAATCAATGACAATGCCTACAAACTTGATCTCCAAGGTAAGTATGATGTATCAAATAGCTTCAATGTCACTGACTTGGCTCCTTTTGCTGTAGATGAACCTGATTTGAGGACAAATCCTTTTCAAGAGGGAGGGGATGATGTGATCATGGACCGGATCACTAAGGAGAACAAGGAGAGTCTAGATGAACCACATGAAGCCACATTGCACCAGCAACCTGGTGATGATGCTCTAGCCATTCTTGAAGGTCCCATGACTCGTTCCAGAGTCATGAAGCTTAAAGAGAATGTTGTTGGTTTACTCACTTCACATCCACAACAAGAAAGTCTTGGACAAGGTCTGATCCGAGATGTCTTGATCACCATTCAAGCCATCTCTACATCAAGCTGAGTTAGTGTCTAGGCAAGACATGGGGTGCGTGCTCTTTTCCTTGCTTTTGGTTTTGTCCCACGAGGTTTTCCGGAGGAAGGTTTTTAACGAGGCCACAACTTGTCTTCACATCACTTAGGCCCTCTCTCGGTCGAATACTAAAGAAGTTTACATTTTATTTCATTTTAAAGCTTATGTTAAACTTAAACTATAGTTTCCTTTTTACTTATTTCTGAAACCCTAAAGAGCATGTTCTCTGGTTTCTCCTTATTTAAACGGGTCTCTAAACCCTATTGTAGTCAAGCATCTTTTAATCAACGAGTTTTCTTTCTCCTCGACGGCTCTCTCTCTAGAATAGTTGTCGAGTTTCTTCTGGTGTGTAATATCCAGGAACCTAAGGGTGTTAGCTTGGTGTGTTATATCCGAGTTAATCATCTAGGAGTATCAAGAGATCTTATCATCCCTCTTGTGTCACCAATCGATCCACAACCTTGAAGAATTTGAGTCTCTGATTCGTTCTTGCAAGGATCCATCCATCCCCATCAACCAAAGAGCATCCTAGGGACGCATCACAAAGTACTTATAGTTCTCTCTAGATAAACAAGGAGCAGTCCAAACATCAGAATGAACAAGATCAAAACACTTCTCATAGATAGTACTTGATTTCTTAAAGACTGTCTTACATTGTTTACCCAAAATGCATGCTTCACATTCATTATTTTTAAACATGACACCGGGTAACATCAAACTAAGAGCCCTAACATAGGGATGACCTAATCTAGCATGCCACAAAGCATCATTATTTGAAGTAGAAACAGAACTAAACGAGTAACTAGAATTGGAAATATGGGTAAGGTCTTCAAGCATATAAAGGTCCCCCTTGGTTACTCCTTTCCCAATCAACTTACTGCTCTCAATATCCTGAAACTTCACATCGTTAGGACTAAAGATAACATTGCATTGAAGATCATTAGTGCATTTCTTGACGGATAAGAGATTTGAAGTAAACTCAGGCATATAGAAAGCTCTAGACTCTTTATCAAACAGGTTCAAGGTTCCAATTCCTTTTATAGCTAATCTATCACCATTTGCAATCATAACATGACCATAAGCCGGTTTTATATGCTTTATAAGACTGGTGTCACTTATCATGTGATGAGAGGCACTAGAATCAACAACTAAAGGTTTAGTTGACATACTAGTAGCCGAATATGATCTATGTGATTCATCTAGAGTATTTATCTGATCAAGAGTCTTAGGCATTCTATAAGCAGTATGAGTATAACCAAGGGTGTTTCCGATTGTGTTACCATTCTATCTAAGAGCTTTGATGAGAGCATCAATGTCGGACCTCCTTATGGGCTCTTGATCCATGTTCTTGACTGAAGTGTGTTGAGAAGCCATAGCCTTCCCTTCACCTTCACGAGCAGTAGACCCACTTCCAGAAGGACCCACTTCACGTGCTTCATTGGAAAGGTGAGCTCTTCATTCACTCTCCTTCATGAACTTGGTTGGTTTGAGATGGGGATGAAGGATCCAGCACTGACTCCTCTTGTGACCCGGCTTCTTGCAATGATCACAGTTTCCTCCTAACCTCTTATCATCACCATACATCCTTTCCTCAGGCTCGTACATTGCCTTGTTAGCTTGAGTGACCTCTGCCTTGTTGGCCAAGGAAAGGTCACCTCTTCCTCCAAACAATCCGTGTGAACCCTCTTCCTTCTGGATCTGAGCACACACTTCCTCCAAGGATGGTAGCTTAGATGACCTCAAGATGTGCTTGATAAGGTCATTGTATAACGGATTCAAGGTTAGAAGCAAGCCAAAGACATGATCTTGCTCCTTCCTTTCCATGATGATGTCTTGATTCTGTGTACTTGGCCTCAGCATCTCGTGTTCAGACCATAGAGCCCTGAACTTTCCCAAGTGCTTAGTGAACTCCACCTCTTCCTGCACAAGAGTGTTGATAGCTTTTTTCAACTCAAACACTCGGGTCAGATTAGATGTATTGCCATAGACCTTTTGGAGAGTATCCCATAGATCTTTTACTGTCTCACAGTAGCTGTAAGCTTCAAGGATTGAGGTCTCAAGAGAGGCTTGCAACACAGTGACCACAGTCATGTCTTCTTGAACCCATTTGTTCTCATCAGCTAGAGCAAGCTCAATTACTCCTTCGACTTCTTCCTTCTCAGCAGCTAGTTTTGGAGGTCCATTCGTGATGTGACTCCACAAACCCTTGCTTCCAACAACTGTTTTCACCAGCCTTGACCATAAGAGGTAATTTCCACTCCCCTTCAATGTAACGGGAATTGCCAACATCTTGCTTCCTTCCATCTTGTTCTTCAGTACCCAAATCTAGAAAAGCTTGAGACTTTGTATGAAGCTGAAGAACACTCGAGGTTTAGATCTAAGAAAGGTTGAGACTTTGAGATGAATCAACCCAGAAAACTAGTGAAAAAGCTTCAAACTTTCAAGCTTTCCTTGGATCTCAAGAAAGCTTCGATCTTTGCTTTTGAACTTGAAGAACACGAAGAACACAAACCCATATTATCAGTAACCTGGCTCTGATACCATGAAATCTTTAGAGAATAAGCGAATGGAGATGTTTGTTTAGACAGAAACATAGAGAAACTAAGAGAATAGAGATATTAAGGAGAGATTTGTGTAGAGAATCATTTAGGCTAAGAGAGAAAATAAAGAAGAGAATTGTGTATTCTTATTGATACTCGACAAGTTCAATATATAGAGGAGCTACAACGGTTTCAAGAACACAAAGGAATAGAAAATATGTGGACAGAAAGAACTAGGCATGCTTAATTCAAACGGTCGATCAAGGAGAGCCACAAGAAGAGCATAAGCATCTTTGGGAAGATGCTGATCACTTTCCAGCCTGTCTGCGCCTTATCCACACTCCTTTTTACCGGATAGACCAAGGGAAGACACGGTAAGCGCCCCTGGTTACTTCTTGTTTTACACGGGTGAAGTTTTACCTTTGGTCGAGTGTTTTGGTTCGACCATGACCTGTACGGCCTGTACGGACATGGTCGACACAAAACCTCTCCAATCCTTTCTCTTCATCTCATCCTTCTTAACCCAATACTCCTCTATCATTTTATCTTCTCAGCATACCTCAATTCAACACTTTTCTCACAAAGAGGAGGTGGTTGGTTTATTCTTTGGACCACTTGAAGTCTCTGGAGTTTCCATTTCAGTTTCAGTCTCCATCTTGGAGAATTTTGGACCAGTGGACAAAAGAATGTACCCACTAGTTTTGCAAAAGACTGAACTGGAAACTTGAACTTTTATGAAGCTTGATGAACAGAGAGGAAGCTTCCTTGAGCTTCAGATACTGGTATACTCTCCTATCTTGAGTTCTGGTGAGGTTCTTCCCTCCTGGAAGACCTTTGGACCAGTGGATGAAGAGATGTATCCAAGACAGCTTTGAAGAGAAATTTTGACAGAGATTTGTAGAGAGATTTTGCGGAAGTCAAATGAGTCTCAAGAGCTTTTCTGCTCTGATACCATGTGAGAATAGAGAGAAAATGGTGGAGACTGAGCTTCTGGTTTTGTTTGGACCAGAAACAATGAGAGAATCAAAGAGAGTAAGCTGGTGGCTGAGAGAGTATAATGAGAGAATGCTTGAGAATAAGAGAGATTAATGGGATTTATTGTGTTTGAGAGTATGAATGAGATTGAGCTCGTGGGTGAAAGGTTTACAGAGTCTATGTTTGTGTAAGTGAGAGAAACCCCAATGGGGAAGATGAGAACTTGTCTAGGTCGAAATGAGAGTGAGACTGATGAGAGAGAGAGAATGAGAGAGTATAAAAATTTGGGAGACTAGAGAGAGAGAGGAAAGGGGAAACCCCGTATTCTGCTTGTCATTCATACTCGACATTACAGAGTTTAAATAGAGAAATGAAGGTTACAAGGGTTTACAAGAAAAATCAACCAAGCATGTGAAGTCAACAAAAAGCAGGCGCCTAATTCAAATTTCCTTGGACAAAAATGCTCACATGCTTGGAAAGCCTGTCACTTTCTGGCTCCTTGACTGATCATGTGGACAGGAGTGAGCTCGTGTGGATAAGGGGATAAAGGCACCTTCCTTGCACCTTCTTGGTTGCTGCCAAAGGTATCTACGAGATACCAAAGGGATCTTTCACTCCAAATGGATCTTTCACTCTTGGAAAGTAATATCCGACTTCCTCCTAGCCTTGGAACACAAGTCTCCTCCATGGAATGAAATCTTGAGTAGAATCTGAGTAGAATAAGAAAGAAAGAAAGAAGAGATTGGGAGTATTCGAGACTAAAGGAAGAGACTTTGAGAGATTTGTATCTAAGAACCCATTTCGGATGAACCGAGAGACTAGAGAGAATAAGAGAAAAGAAATGAGTTGCTTGATTGATTAATACTCGATGAGAAGGTTACAATATATAGAGTAAAGCTTAGGGCAATAAACGGATAAGGTTTTAACGGGAAGAAGACTAAGCATGTAGAGTCAAGGCTCGTTTAGGCGCCTAATTCAAATAGTTGGACGAGAAGCTTCACACGTGAGATGCCAAAGGTATCTTGACCAGATGCTTTTCCTTTCTTAGCAACATGAGCCAGCCTGTCCACAGCTCTTCCTTTTGGTCTTCCTTATCCGCGAACCATGCTTGAATTGGAGTGGTAAATGGTAAATGTAACTTTTGGTCGAGTTACATTTACCTCGGGTAACTTTCGACCAAGTTCATCCGGGTCAATCATTGTACAGCCTTGTACGGCCAATCCGTACAGACTTGTACGACCAATCTGTACGGACTTGTACGGACACCCCAATTCCAAACCTTCTCCATTCCTCTAATCTTTGTCTATCAAGTAAACCCCTTTTATTCAACACTCCCCCTCAAGCTTGACCATGTGGAACAAGTCAAGATTGGAATGCCATGAGATATTCCTCATTAAAAACCTTGTCAAAGAAAACCCTCCTTAGGGATAAAACCTCAACAAGGAAAAGAGTAAAGACCCCATGGCAAGGGGATCAACCTAGTTTGGTGAGGTCTATGAGTCCAAGTCTGGTGTGGATGGACTCTATAGTTTTCTGCATGGCTGCCTTGGTGAAGACATCGGCTAAATGATCTTCACTTCTGGTGTAGCAAGGTAGAATGTCTCCAGATACAATCATCTGCCTCACCTTATGGCAGTCAACTTCATTATGCTTCGTCCGTTCATGGAACAACGAGTTGGAGGCAATGTGGATGGCTGCCTGGTTGTAACAATGCATTGTCATGGGTGTTGCCTGCTCAATCCCCAAGTGCTTCAGTATGGCCTTGATCCAAACCAGTTCGTTTGTGAGTTTCAACATTGCTCTATACTCAGCTTCAGCACTAGAACAAGAGACCACCTTCTGTTTTTTGCTCTTCCAAGTAACCAGATTCCCACCAATGAAGCTGCAATATCCAGTAGTCGGCTTCCTATCCATCCTATCTCCAGCCCAATCCGCATCACAATACCCCACCACTTCAGTACTCTCATTGCATCCCATCCAGACTCCTTGATCTGGTGATCCATTCAGGTATATAAGGAGGCGGTTCACCATGTTCCAGTAATGTTCCCTTGGTCCTTGCATATGTTGACTTACCTGGTTCACAGCAAAACATATATCAGGTCGTGTGATGGTATGTAGATCAACTTACCAACAAGCTTTCTATAAAGCTTGGCATCTTGGAATGGTGGACTGTATTTTATCTCCCCCTCACGACAAACTTTGTATCCATCTTCCAAAGGTGTCTTGAATGTATTCCCTCCTTGTATACCTGCATCTTTCAAAAGATCAAGTGTATACTTCCATTGAGACAAGAATAAACCTTCCTTGGATCTACATATCTCTATTCCAAGGAAGTATTTCATCTCTCCTAAGTTTTTGATTTCCAACACAGACTTTAAATAATCTTTAGTGATTTGGATACCTTCTTTGTCACTTCCAGTGATGATGATATCATAAACATACACTATAAGAACAAAGATACCTGATGGAGTGGTGACGGTAAAGAGAGTGTGGTTTAGCTCGGATTTCTTGAAGCCTCTCCCGTTCAAGGTTGTGCTTAACTTGTTGTACCACGCCCTTTGAGATGGTTTGAGGCCATACATAGCTTTGTTCAGTCTTAAAACATTTCCTTCCTTAACCAATTGCTCTAGACCGGGTGAAGGATACATGTAGACCTCATCTTCAAGTTCTCCTTGAAGAAATGCATTCTTCACATCCATCTGCCAAAGTCCCCACTTAAGGTTGACTGCTATTTAGAGCACAATCCTGATAGTATGGAGTTTTGCAACTGGGGCAACGGTATCCAGATAGTCTTCACCATATGTTTGGGTAAAACCTCTTGCCACCAGTCGAGTCCTCCTTCTATCTATCTTTCCATTTGCACGATACTTGATTGTGAAGATCCACCTACTAGACACTGCCTTCTTTCCTCTTGGTAGTTCACTCATACCAAGTATCATTCTTGATCATTGCGGTTGCTTCAGATCCTACCGACTCTCCCCATTCTTTGTCTTTCATTGCTTCCTCATATGACTGAGGAATGTAACTATCATCCAGATTCATCATGAAGACACAATTCTCTTCAGGAAAGTGAGCAAGTGAGCAGGAAACTTGAACAGGATGCTCTACTGCCTGAGCATTATAGTATACTCTAGTGTTTACCCAGTTGGTTGGTGGATTCCTTATCCTCATGAAATCTTTAGAGAATAAGAGAATAGAGATGAATGTTTAGACAGAATCAAAGAGAAACTAAAAGAATAGAGAGATAAAGAACAGATTTATGAGAGAAACCATTTCGGCTAAGAGAGAAAGAAAAAGAATAGAACTGCTTGATTATTATTGATACTCGACAAACTGAATATATAGGAGAGCTACAAGGGTTTTCAGAAACAAAAGGAAGAGCAAATGTGTGGACAGAAGCATTAGGCGCGCCTCTCTTCCAACGTTCGACCAAGGGGAGCCACAAGAAGAGCATCAGCATCTTTGACAAGATGCTGATCCCTTTACAGCCTGTACACGCCTTATCCAGACTGCTTTTTACCGGATAGATCAAGGTAAGGCACGGTAAGCTTCTCTGGTTACTCTTTGATTTACCCGGATCAACTTTCACCCTTTTTGGTCGAGTATTTGGGTCGACCATAATCTGTACAGCCTGTACGGCCTGTACTGCCTGTACGGACATGGTCGACACCAAACTTCTCCAATCCTTTCTCTTCTCTTTACACTTCTTAACCCAATGCTCCTTTATCATTCTAACTTATCAGAACTCCTCAACTCAACACTCCCCCTCAAGCTTGACCATGTGGAACAAGTCGAGCTTAGAAGGCTATGAGGTCTTCCTCATTAAAAACCTCACCAAGGAAAATCCTTTAGGGATAAAACCTTGATGAGGGAAAAAGAGTAAAGACCCCATAGCAGGGGATTAGCTGAGTTGGGTAAGATCAATGAGTCCCAACCGGCCATGGATGGACTCCATTGTCTTTTGTCTAGCTGCCTTAGTGAACACATCTGCAAGCTGATCCTCACTCCTAGTATAGCAAGGTAAGATCACCCCTAACCCAATCATTTGCCTCACCTTGTGGCAATCAACTTCAATGTGCTTGGTCCTCTCGTGGAAAACTGAGTTGGTGGCTATGTGGATAGCAGCTTGGTTGTCACAATGCATTGTCATTGGAGTGGACTGCTCAATACCAAGATGCTTCAAGATGCCTTTAATCCAGCCAAGTTCATTTGTCAACTACAGCAATGCTCTGTACTCAGCTTCAGCACTGGAGCAAGACACCACCTTCTGCTTCTTGCTCTTCCATGTAACAAGGTTCCCTCCAATGAACGTGCAGTAGCCAGTAGTGGACTTCCTATCTGTTCTATCACCCGCCCAATCCGCATCACAGTAACCCACCACTTCAGCGTTGTTTTTGCATCCCATCCATACTCCTTGGCCAGGAGAACCATTCAGATAGCTCAGGATCCGTTCCACCATGTTCCAGTGGTGTTACTTTGGGATTTGCATGTGTTGGCTTATCTGGTTCACAGCAAAACAGATATCAGGACGGGTGATAGTTAAGTATATTAGCTTACCCACTAGCTTTTTGTAAAGCTTGGCATCATGGAATGGTTTGCTATCCTCTATCTCCCCCTCACGAGGAACCTTATACCCATCCTCCATAGGCATCCTTGCTGTCTTCCCTCCAAGTTTACCTACACCTTTCAAAAGATCAAGAGTATACTTCCTTTGGGACATGAACAACCCTTCCTTGGATCTACAAATCTCAATTCCAAGGAAGTATTTCATTTCCCCCAAGTCTTTAATTTCAAAAAAAGATTTGAGGTAATCCTTAGTACCCTTAATACCTTCCTTGTCATTCCCAGTTATGATGATATCATCAACATAGACTAGGAGGACAATAATATCTGATGTAGAGGTAAAAGTGAACAGGGTGTGATCAAGCTCGGATTTGATGAAGCCACGGCCATTCAGGGTAGTGCTTAACTTGTGATACCAGGCTCTTGGAGACTGCTTCAACCCATAAATAGCCTTCCTTAGCCTCAGAACATTTCCTGGTTTCACTAGACTCTCAAGGCCCGGAGGGGGATACATGTACACTTCTTCTTCTAATTAACCTTGCAAGAAAGCATTCTTCACATCCATTTGCCATAGGTTCCACCCCAAGTTGGTTGCAATGGAGAGAACAATTCGAATAGTATGGAGCTTTGCCACAGGAGCAAAGGTGTCAACATAGTCCTCTCCATAGGTTTGGGTGAAACCTCTTGCAACAAGTCTGGTCTTCTTCCTTTCTATCTTCCCATTTGGTAGATACTTGATGGTGAAGATCCATCTACTAGTAACAGCCTTCTTCCCTTTTGGCAGCTCACTCTCATACCAAGTCTCATTCTTAATCATAGCACCTGCTTCATCACTTACTGACTTCTTCCATTCTTTATCCTCCATCGCTTCCTCATAAGACCGAGGAACCTGACACTCATCCAAACTACTAATGAAGGCATAATGCTCCTTAGGAAACTCGGCAAAAGAGCAGACAGCTTGACTAGGGTGAGCAACAGCTTGGGCATTATAGTAGACCCTAGTATTCACCCAATTAGATGGATGTCTTCTTACTCTAGTGCTCCTCCTTAATGGGGCTTGAACTTCCTCAACTGCTTCCTCATGCTCATCTTGGCCTTCTGGCTCAGGAACTTCATTTGCTTCCTCATGTTCCATCACACCTTGATCAGGACTTCCAGTGTTCTCGACCTCTATATCATCAACTCCTGGTTCATTTCCCCCCTCATGATCAAGGTGGGATGGTTCTTCAGCTTCCTGTGGTTCAGGTGCCCTTTGCTGATCTTGGGTCAGATTAATCCCAAGTCCTTCCATTATCATCCTAAGACTTGCTGCCTTATCAGATGGTTGAGCTAGATCCTTAAGATCTTCCCAGCTCTTCTCTTCATAGTATCCCCTTGACTCAAGAAACTTGACATCCCGAGATACTAACAGCTTTCTTGTTGAGGGATCAAAGCATTTGAATCCCTTTTGACTTGTGGAGTAGCCAATGAACATGGCTTTAGTACTCCTTGGTTCCAACTTGTTCCTCATTTCTCCTGGCACCAGTACATAGCACAAGCATCCAAATACTCTTAGATGATCCAAAGAGGGCTTGACCTTGTTCAGGACTTCAAATGGAGACTGATCCTCTAAGACTCTGGTTGGTATCCGGTTGATGAGATAGCAAGCAGTCATTACAGCATCACTCCAGAACCTCTTTGGAACATTGGTTTGAAACATCATCGACCTTGCTACTTCCATCAGGTGCCTGTTCTTCCTCTCAGCCACTCCATTTTGTTGTGGAGTGTAAGGGCAGCTCGTTTGATGTAGGATCCCATGTTGAGCTAGATGATCTTTGAAAGCATGACTCATGTATTCCCCACCATTGTCTGATCTGAAAATCTTAATCTTGACATTATAATGGTTAGCAATATAAGTCTGAAATTTTTAAATGCATCAAGCACCCTATCTTTAGTTTTAATAAGTGTTACCCAGGTGTATTTAGACTTCTCATCAATGAATGTAACAAAATACTTA
The DNA here is from genome assembly GCA_905132765.1 of Moricandia arvensis. Classification (NCBI taxonomy): domain Eukaryota; kingdom Viridiplantae; phylum Streptophyta; class Magnoliopsida; order Brassicales; family Brassicaceae; genus Moricandia; species Moricandia arvensis. The sequence goes on from CAJHQP010004190.1 coordinate 14,694, forward strand.
TAATTCTCTTTAGATAAACAAGGAGCAGTCCACACATCAGAATGAACAAGATCAAAACACTTCTCATAGATAGTATTTGATTTCTTAAAGACTGTCTTACAATGTTTACCCAAAATGCATGCCTCACACTCATTATTTTTAAACATGACACCGGGTAACATCAAACTAAGGGCCCTAACATGGGGATGACCTAATCTAGCATGCCACAAAGCATCATTATTTGAAGCTGAAACAGAACTAAACGAGTAACTAGAGTTGGTAATAGGAGTAAGATCTTCAAGCATATAAAGTCCCCCTTGGTTACTCCTTTCCCAATCAACTTACTGCTCTCAATATCCTGAAACTTCACATCATTAGGACTAAAGATAACATTGCATTGAAGATCATTAGTACATTTCTTGACAGATAAGAGATTTGAAGTAAACTCAGGCATATAGAAAGCTCTAGACTCTTTATCAAACAGGTTCAAGGTTCCAATTCCTCTTATAGCTACTCTATCACCATTTGCAATCATAACATGACCATAAGCCGGTTCTAGATTCTTTATAAGACTGGTGTCACTTATCATGTGATGAGAGGCACCAGAATCAACCACTAAAGGTTTAGTTGACACACTAGTAACCGCATATGATCTATAAGGTTCTTTTAGAGTATCTATCTGATCAAGAGTCTTAGTCATTTCACAAGCAGTATGAGTATAACCAAGGGTGTTTCCGAGAGTGTTACCATTCTCCTTAAGAGCTTTGATTAGAGCATCAATGTCGGACCTCCTTATGGGCTCTTGATCCATGTTCTTGACTGGAGTGTGTTGAGAAGCCATAGCCTTCCCTTCTCCTTCACGAACAGTAGACCCACTTCCAGAAGGACCTGCTTCACTTGCTTCATTGGAAAGGTGAGCTCTTCCTTCCCTCTCCTTCATGAACTTGGTTGGTTTGAGATGGGGATGGAGAATCCAGCACTGACTCCTCTTGTGACCCGGCTTCTTGCAGTGATCACAGTTGCCCCCAAACCTCCTATCCTCCCCATATCTCCTTTCCTCAGGCTTGTACATTGCCTTGTTAGCTTGAGTGACCTCTGCCTTGTTGGCCAAGGATAGGTCCCCTCTTCCTCCAAACAATCCGTGTGAACCTTCTTCCTTCTGGATTTGGGCACACACTTCCTCCAAGGATGGTAGCTTAGATGACCTCAAGATGTGCTTGATCAGGTCATTGTACACCGGGTTCAAGGTTAGAAGCAAGCCAAAGACCTGATCTTGCTCCTTCCTTTCCATGATGATGTCTTGATCTTGTGTGCTCGGCCTCAGCATCTCGAGTTCAGACCACAAAGCCCTGAACTTTCCCAAGTGCTTAGTGAACTCAATCTCTTCCTGCACAAGTGTGTTGATAGCCCTCTTCACTTCAAACACCCGGCTCAGATTAGATGTATTACCATAGACCTTTTGGAGAGTATCCCATAGGTCTTTTGCTGTCTCACAGTAGCTGTAAGCTTCAAGGATAGAGGTCTCAAGAGAAGCTTGCAACACGGTGACCACAGTCATATCTTCTTGAACCCATTTGTTCTCATCAGCTAGAGCAAGCTCAGTTACTCCTTCGCCTTCTTCCTTCTCAGCAGCAGGTTTAGGAGGTCCATCCATGATGTGACTCCACAAACCCTTGCTTCCAACAGCCGTCTTCACCAGCCTTGACCACAGGAGATAGTTTCCACTCCCCTTCAATGTAACCGGAATCGCCAACATCTTGCTTCCTTCCATCTTGCTTTTGAGTACCCAGATCTAGAAAAGCTTGAGACTTTGAATGAAGCTGAAGAACACTCGAGGTTTAGATCTAAGAAAGGTTGAAGCTTTGTGAAGAATCAACCCGGAAAGATCTTTGAAAACGAGAGGGAAAGCTTCAAACTTTCAAACTTTCCTTGGATCCTAAGAAAGGTTCGAACTTTTTGCTTATGAACTTGAAGAACACGAAGAACACAAACCCAGATTATCAGTAACCTGGCTCTGATACCATGAAATCTTTAGAGAATAAGAGAATAGAGATGAATGTTTAGACATAATCAAAGAGAAACTAAAAGAATAGAGAGATTAAGAACAGATTTATGAGAGAAACCATTTCGGCTAAGAGAGAAAGAAAAAGAATAGAATTGCTTGATTATTATTGATACTCGACAGACTGAATATATAGGAGAGCTACAAGGGTTTTCAGAAACAAAAGGAAGAGCAAATGTGTGGACAGAAGCATTAGGCGCACCTCTCTTCCAACGTTCGACCAAGGGGAGCCACAAGAAGAGCATCAGCATCTTTGACAAGATGCTGATCCCTTTACAGCATGTACACACCTTATCCAGACTGCTTTTTTACCGGATAGATCAAGGTAAGGCACGGTAAGCTTCTCTGGTTACTCTTTGATTTACCCGGATCAACTTTCACCCTTTTTGGTCGAGTATTTGGGTCGACCATAATCTGTACGGCCTGTACGGCCTGTACAGACTGTACGGACATGGTCGACACCAAACTTCTCCAATCCTTTCTCTTCTCTTTACACTTCTTAACCCAGTACTCCTATATCATTCTAACTTATCAGAACTCCTCAACTCAACACCTAGTGCTCCTTCCTAGTTGTTGTTCAACAGCCGGTTCTTGATCTTGGTTCTGACCATCTCCATTTTGCACTGATCCTTCTTCCTCTTCATTCAACATGTCTTCCTCTTGTTCAACACTTTGATCATGAGAGCCAAAATCTTCTCCAGCTTCCCCTTGGTCTTCTGGTTCATATTCCCCCTCAGGGTCGAATTGGGGAGCTTGATCTTCTTCATTGGTGGGGGGGGGACCTTGTGGTTGTCCTCTTCCAGCCTTAGGATCTTGGGAGAGATTAATCCCAAGACTTTCGAATATGATCCTCAAGTTAGCTGGCTTATCCGATGCAAGATCCTTTAATTCTGCCTGATTCTTCTCTTCATAATACCCCCTTTCCTCAATAAAATTCACCTCCCTTGATACCAATACTCTTCTGGTTATAGGATCATAGCATTTATACCCTTTCTGAGTTGGCGAGTACCCTATGAACATCCGTTTATTGCTCTTGGCCTCTAGTTTTTTTCTCAATTCCCCTGGTCTAAGAACAAAACATAGGCAACCAAAGACCCGAAGATGATCAAGGGTTGGTCTATGCTTGTTCAAGACCTCAAATGGGGACCGGTTGTCCAGGATCCTCGTTGGTGTTCTGTTGATGAGATAACAAGCTGTAGACACTGCATCACTCCCAAAACCTCTTCGGGACATTTGCCTGAAACATCATGGACCGAGCGACCTCCATAAGATGTATGTTCTTCCTCTCGGCCACTCCATTCTGTTGAGGGGTATAAGGGCAACTCGTTTGGTGAAGTATACCATGTTGGGATAAGTGATGCTTGAAGGCTTGGCTAGTATACTCCCCTCCATTTTCTGATCTAAAAAATTTCAACTTGGCATTGAATTGGTTAGTCACATAGTTTCGAAAATTTCTAAATGCATCAAGCACCATATCTTTAGATGGGATCAAGGTTATCCAGGTGTATTTAGACTTCTCATCTATGAATGTGACAAAATACTTGTGATTTTCCCTAGACAAACAAGGTGCAGTCCAAACATCAGAGTGAATCAAATCAAAGCAATGTTCATAGATGGTTGTGGATTTATGAAACACAGTCTTACAATGCTTGCATAAAATACAAGCTTCACAATCATTATTCTCAAACACAACACCTGGAACCATAAAATTTAAATCTCTAACATGAGGGTGTCCTAGTCTAGCATGCCACAAAGCATTCTTATTTAAAACAGAAACAGGAACAGAAGTAAACGAGCAATTATGATCAGGCACAAAACGAAGCTCTTCAAGCATATAAAGGTCTCCTTTGGTTACTCCTTGCCCAATCAACCGTTTGCTCTCAATATCCTGAAACTTCACATCATTATGACTAAAGATAACATTGCAATGCATATCAGTGGTACACTTCTTGACGGAAAGTAAGTTTAAAGTAAACTCAGGCATATAGAAAGCCTTAGAATCTTTTTCAAACAGTTTCAGCTTGCCTACACCTCTTATAGGTATCCTATCTACATTTGCAATAATTACATGTCCATGCGCAGGTTCAATGTCTCTAATAAGACTAGTATCACTAATCATATGATGAGATGCACCTGAATCTACAATTAAGGGTTTAGGCATGTCATGAGCAGTATGAGATTGACCAAGCATCCTAGAATGGGTGTAGGCACTATCAGTTTCAACATTACTAGCTATTTTATATACTTCAAATGAGTACCCACTAATATTACCAAGATTGTTACCATTATCCTTGAGCATTTTGATGAGGGCATCCATCTCAGATCGGCGAATGAACTCATGCTCTTTGGGTCGTGGCTGATGAGCAGTATAGGTCACCAACGCCTTGCTCTCACCGCCTTCACGCCCTTCTGTCTCATTGGCCCGTTTAGACATTCCAGCTCCGGCTTGATCACTTGTACCATAGGTTACATTTGCACGAGCCTCCCTTTCATTCTAGAACTTGGCCGTCTTGAGGTGAGGATGGAGGATCTAGCACTGGCTCTTCTTGTGTCCATGCCTCTTGCAATGGTCACAGTTTCCCTTAAACCTCCTTTCTTCATAGTTTCCAGTGAACCTCCGATCTTCATACTTGTGAGCTTTGTTGGCTTGAGGCACCTCAGCTTGATTGACGAGAGTGAGTGCCCCCTTTCCTCCAAAGAGCCCCAAAGACCCTTGTTCCTTCTGGATATGAGCACAAACATCTTCAAGGGTCGGGAGCTTCTCGGACCTGAGGATGTGCTTAATGAGATCATTGTAGGTAGCATTGAGAGTGAGCAATAGGCCAAAGACCTTATCTTGCTCACGTCTCTCATTAAGCTCATCATGTTAACTTGAAGAGAGACAAATAATCTTTTGAGAGATAAGATGGAGCAAAGGAGATAGTTGTGGGAAGAGAACCTGTGTAACAAGAATGGAGAAGGCTGTGGGAAGATTATGGTTGTGCAAGGATCTATGAAACACATTGATGAAGATCAAGAAGGACCTTGGGAAGCTTTGGTGAAGAGAAGAGATCATATGGTCGAGATTTGGGTGAGTTGTACGGATGGCCATACGGCCGTACGAACTGTACGGACCGTACGGACCAGACTCGACCCAAATCATATATACTAGACAATTTGAGCATAAAAGAGGTTTTAGGTCTTGTGCAAACTTAGGGCACAATGTGTACGGATCAGGTTGATCCTCTATGGCCATACAAACCTAAGAAAGCACAAGACTTGTAAAACAAGCTTCAAGAAAGTTTAGAGTGGAGAAGCAAATACTTGGGATCCAAGGGAGGCTTAGGCGTGTAGAAAGATGCTGAGAATATACCATCTGCCAAAAGGAAGAGCAGACCACTTTCCAGAAAGGAAGAACCTTATCCAAAAGGTTATCCACTCACCAAAGGAAAGGGCATGAACCTAGGCATATCTCTGGATAGGTTCAGTGACCTTTCTGGCTCATTCTTAGCCAAGCTTCCCTTAGGCGAGCTCCTCTGGTTCCAGGCTGTCCCAAAACGTGTGGAGAGCTATGTCCACACAATTCAAACCGAGGAGCCTCTTCCCTTTGACTCCACATGCTTTGTTGATTATTTTGTAAACCCTAATGTATCCATCTCTCTCTATATAATGTCTCTCTGGTCGAAATGTAATCCTTAAGGGAGTAAGGGGGATTTCCCCTCTCCACTTCATAAAGCTTAGTGTTCTTGAATCAGTCTCTCTTAATCTATCCCTTTCCAAATCTCTTCAAATCTCTCTAAACTCTCCTAATATCTGTTTCTGGTTCAAGTAAACACTAAGTGAACCAGATGCACTCTCTTCACCATTTCGTGTGTTGGATTTTACCAGAGTATAAGGATCTGGGTTTGTGTGTGATGAACAAGCCTCTAAGGCTGAGATGAACAAGCCTCTAAGGCTGATATGAACTCGGAATGAAGTAGAGAAAGGGTTTTGGTTTACTTGTGTGAACTTGAATCAGAATCAGAGACTAAAGGAGACTAAGAGAGATTAAAAGACTAGGAAAGGGGAAGACTTGAGAGGGATTCAAATCAAGAACACAACAAGCTTTATTTTTGAAGTGGAGAGGGGTTTCCCCCTTACTCCCTTGAATAATAAACTCGACATAGATACAATTATAGAGAGAGAGAGAGATGGAAGGCTGCACGGATCAAAACTCTAAGGAATAAGCATGTTAAGTCAAGGTAACCAGGCTGGTTGATTTGAATCTTGTGGCTCAGAAGCTCCACACGTTTGGACAGGCTGGAAAGGCTCTTCCTTTGCTTTTGGGCGGATGGATAAGAAACCTTATCCATAAACAGCTCATTTCTTCTTTCTTTTTTCCTTTGGTGAGTGGATAACCTTATCCACACCTCATCTCCTTCCTGGAAGCTCCCTTGGCCAAATATACCAAGGCATCTTCCTTTGGTCGCCTAAACCCTTCCCTTACACCCAAGTCTTGATCTTCACTTCAAACCCTAACCCTTCCTAGCCTCACAAGTCTTGAAGCTTCCTTGGTAAACACGTCTTGGTCATTTTAGGGTCTCATACTGAGCCCTAACTTCCCAAGCCTCAAAATCATATTCTAAGATCAAATGGTCGAGTTTAAATATTTTTGGGTCGAGTTTTTTCCGTACGGATCCGTACGGTCCGTACAACTCACCCAAACATTACCCATTTGATCCCTACTCTTCAGCTCACCCGTACGGTCCTAAGTCAATCTTGGAACCTTGAAGAGTCTCCTCATTAAAAAACCTTATCAAAGAAAACCCTTTTGGGATAAAACCTTGATAAGGAAAAGAGTAAGATCTCCAAGGCCTAGGGATTGGCCAGTGAGTTCTTTGTGTCTCAACCAGTGTGGTGGACACAAAGAACTCAGGATCATGGCCCTCACTGTGGTGCAAGTCTGGACCGACTTTCATTGCACACCACTAACTCTTCTTGAGCTCATCTAGCTCATGTCAAACTGATCTTGGTCTCTCCCCCCTTTCACCCAACTTCTTGTTGGGTTAAGTGCTTGGATTACAAAGATACAAACTCCATTCAGTACCATCTTCATTCTCTGCCTTGGTTGCTTCTTCTTCTTGAATAACCACCAAGGACTCCATCTTCACATATCATTGAAGCTTCTTAATACTCCCCCTCAAGCTTGACCATGTGGAACAAGTCAAGCTTCGAAAGATTGCTTCATGATCTTGGACTACAAACCATTACACCCTCACTTCTGATTCTGCTATCTTCATGGAATGCTAGTGTCTTCATCAGCTCTCTACAACCACCTCAAACCCTGAAGCCGAATTGCTAGAGTATCCCTCTTCATGACACAGCCAAGACTTCTCTTAACAGCCTCTTGTCTAGACACGCCACTGCCTAAACCCGGATAGCTCATCTTCATTCTCTTGTATTGGTAAGGAGGAAACAAGTCTTGAACTTAGATCACCAGGTAGCTCACTCAAGTCCCCACCTCAAGCTTGAATTGAGTCTAGTTTCAAGCTTGAAACTGAGCCTGAATGAGCATCCAAACCAAGAGCACACCACCCTAACAGCTGCGCTTAATCCACTGGTCCACCTCCATGTCTTCAGCTTAAAGTACACATGGATCACCGGCCTTCCTCATGAATTTGGTGGTGACCTTCTTCTTCTTGTGTGCCTTGAACCAAGAGCTCAACAACCTTCATGGTCTGCGCTTCTTATAACCGGCTACTACACAAAGAACCTTCCCATTGCTCCACACAATGGACCAAGTCTTCCTCTTGTTCCGGATTGATTCAGAAGAAGTGACACTTCTTGTGCATCCTGAAACATCACTCAAACTCCAAATAAGATAAGACACCCTTGCATTGGGATCAAACCTTGACTAATCATCAAGTTTGATCACCAATGTCACAAGCTTTGCACTTAGACAGCCTCTCATCATCATTGAGATCCATCTAATGCAAGCTTACCACTCTCTAAATCTTATCATAAAGCACTTAGGCAACCATTACCTGCCTTAAACGATCCTTAAACATTAGTCTAGGTGTCTCAATCTTAAGGCAGCCCCAATGACAAGAGTATGCAACAGCCTTAACCTATTTACTTCATGAATGCAATCGGGATTAGATACAACTATCTATCATCCTAGCAAGACATTCATTAAAATAGAGAGTAAGCATCAATGCCATTTCCAAATACCAGACCCAAGTGCTCTACCTTAATCAGTTTCTATTCATGTATGCAAGCAGATTCAGAACATGATATCTAATATCATGTCAAGCAACATTTAGAATTGGAGTAGGCACTTTAAACACTCAACCATTCAAAACGAGTCATCTAAACATCCTGGGATAGATTCTAAATATTCATATCTAGCAATCTTAACACATCCTCAGGTTTCAAACACATCACACAACACATTCAGTTTATAAAGTATCAAGCTTTATAACAAGGGACAGTAGGTTCTTACAAACAAGGAACTAGTGTTGGTTCCTTGACCACCCTTGATTCATGGCACGACTAGGAGCTCTTGGTTGCAACCCAACACCTCCTTCTTCCATGGACATTCCCTTGGACTCTCCATGCCCAAAGTCCCCACCTTTCTTCATACTTTGGTTTCCCCCACCAGTAACAAGGTGAAATCTTTCACCTCTCTTCCTGGTCTTTGAATAAGAACACGCCTTGGACTTGATTTGATGAAGAGGGTAGCTAATCGACTCCATAACTTATGGATCCGAGGCTCTCCTTTCTTCTGGACGGTATGAGAGAGTATGAGACTTCAAGAACAGCTTCTGGGTTAGGGGATGAACACCTTCTTGTAGAGGATGAACCGACTGGAAAAGAAGCTCCTTTCTGGGTTTTGATGGCAGGAGAGAAAGCCTTGATCTTTGCGGAAGCTAGACACCAAGTTCTGATGAATCTGGCTCTGATACCATGTTTGATTTTCACTAGAGTATGTGGATCTGGGTTTGTGTGTGATGAACAAGCCTTTAAGGCAGTGATAAACTCGAAATTATGAATAGAAAGGGTTCTGGTTTACTTGTCTGAACTTGAATCAGAATCAGAGACTAAAGGAGACTAAGAGAGATTAAAAGACTAGGAAAGGGGAAAACTTGAGAGGGATTCGAATCAAGAACACAACAAGCTTTATTTCTGAAGTGGAGAGGGGTTTTCCCCCTTACTCCCTTGAATAATAAACACGACAGAGAAACAATTATATAGAGAGAGAGATGGAAGGCTACACGGATCAAAACCCTAAGGAATAAGCATGTGAACTCCAGGAAACCAGGCTGGTTGATTTGAATCTTGTGGCTCAGAAGCTCCACACGTTTGGACAGGCTGGAAAGGCTCTTCCTTTGCTTTTGGGATTATGGATAAGAAACCTTATCCATAAACGGCTCCTTTCTTCTTTCTTTCTTCCTTATCCACACCTCAGCTCCTTCCTGGAAGCTCCCTTGGCCGAATATACCAAGGCATCTTCATTTGATCGTCTAAACCCTTCCTTTACACCCAAGTCTTGATCTTCTCTTCAAACCCTAACCCTTCCTTGCCTCAAAAGTCTTGAAGCTTCCTTGGCTAACACGTCTTGGTCATTTTAGGGTCTCATGCTGAGCCCTAACTTCCCAAGCCTCAAAATCATCTTCTAAGATCAAATGGTCGAGTTTAAATATTTCTGGGTCGAGTTTGGTCCATACGGATCCGTACGGTCCGTACAACTCACCCAAATATTGCCCATTTGATCCCTACTTTTCAGCTCACCTTCCCAAGGTCATCCTCAGACGTCTCCTTGATGTTCCTCAGTTTCTTGTACACTCAGAAGCTGTCCACAGCCTTCTCCATACTCGTTGCACAAGATCCTTCACACCACACTATCTTCTTTGCCTCCATCTCATCTCTCTCTTTGTTCATTTGTATCTCTTCAAGTTAACATCGTGTTCGCTCTTGCGCCAAAGGGGATTGTTCATCTTGTTCATCACACACACGAGTCCTCACTCTAAAAATCTAACATGGTATCATAGCCTGGTTCATCAGAACTTGGTTCCTTCATTCGCTGAAGATATAAGCTCACTCTCATGTCCATTCAAACCCTAAAGACACTTCCTTTCCAGCCGGTTCAACCTCTACAAGAAGGTGTTCATCCGCAGCCCAGAAAGTGTTCTTGAAGACCCATACTCTCTCATACCCGTCCAGAGGAAAGAAGAGCCTTGGATATAGAAGTTTTGGAGAGGACTTGCTCCCCTCTTCATCAAAACAGTCAAGGCGGGTTCCTATTCATAGATCAGGAAGAAAGGTGAAGTTTTGGAGAGGACTGTACGGACTGTATGGATCCGTACGGACCAACCTCGACCCAGAAACATGTATACTTGACCATTTGAACTTATGGAATGGATTTGAGTCTTGGGAAAGTTAGAGAACGAAGAGGATGGACCAGGCCATTCATATCTGGCCGTACAACCCTAAATTGCCAAGACTTGTCTCCCAAGTCTAAAATACCTTGCATGTGAAGAAAGGAGAAGATCCTTTGGTATATTCTCGTCCAAGATAAGGAAGGGAAGGCAAGGAAACTTCCAGGAAGGTGCCAAGGCTTAGTGACTATTTATGGATAAGGTTATCCATTTACCAAAAGGAAGAGCATTGTGGATAGCCTTATCCACTCGCCCAAAAGCAAAGGAAGAGCTCTTTGAGAGCCTGTCCCAAGCATGTGAGCAATCTCAGCCTAGTATTTCAAACAAGGCGCCAAGACTCTTGTTGACTCCACATTCTTAGTCTCCTTAGGGTTTTAAACGAGTTTAGCCTCTCCATTTCTCTATATATATTGTATCTCTATCAAGTAAAATCCTTAAGGGAGTAAGGGGGAAAACCCCTCTCCACTTCAGAAATAAAGCTTGTTGTGTTCTTCATTCAAATCCCTCTCAAGTCTTCCCCTTTCTTAGTCTTTTAATCTCTCTTATTCCCCTTTAGTCTCTGATTCTGATTCAAGTTCACACAAGTAAACCAGAACCCTTTCTCTACTTCATTCCGAGTTCATATCAGCCTTAGAGGCTTGTTCATCACACACAAACCCAGATCCTTATACTCTGGTGAAAATCCAGCATCCGGATCAGTAGTACTAGGCCTCAGCATCTCAAGCTCAGACCACAAAGCTCTACACTTTCACAAGTGTTTAGTAAACTCCATGTCTTCTTGGGCTAGGTTGTTAATAGCTCTCTTGATCTCAAACACCCGGGTGAGGTTTGAGATGTTTCCATACACCTTTTGGAGTGTATCCCTTAGATCTTTGGCCTTCGCAAAGTAGCTATAGGCCTTCAAGATTGACGGATCGAGTGAGCTCTGGAGGATGGATATCACCAAGTGTTCCTCCTGGATCCACTTTACTTGATCACAAACCACCACCTCTTTGTCACCTTCATGAGTAATGAGTTTTGGAGGTTCACTCTCAAGGATGTGACTCCAAAGACCCTTACTTCCCACGGCTGTCTTCACCACACGAGACCAAACTAGGTAGTTTCCTCCCTTGAGGGTAACCGGAATGACTGTAGTCTTCGTATTCTCCATTCTCGGATCAAAAAGGTTGAGACTTGAGCTTTAGAGAACAAAAGGATGAAACTTTGTATTCGAGACTAAAGGAAGAGACTTTGAGAGATTTGTATCTAAGAACCCATTTCTGATGAACCGAGAGACTAGAGAGAATAAGAGAAAAGAAATGAGTTGCTTGATTGATTAATACTCGATGAGAGGGTTACAATATATAGAGTAAAGCTTAGGGTAACAAGAGGATAAGGTTTCAACGGGAAGATGACTAAGCATGTGGAGTCAAGGCTAGTTTAGGCGCCTAATTCAAATACTTGGACGAGAAGCTTCACACGTGAGATGCCAAAGGTATCTTGACCGGATGCTCTTCCTTTCTTAGCCACATGAGCCAGCCTGTCCACAGCTCTTCCTTTTGGTCTTCCTTATCCGCGAACCATGCTTGAATTGGAGTGGTAAATGGTAAATGTAACTTTTGGTCGAGTTACATTTACCTCGGGTAACTTTCGACCAAGTTCATACGGGTTGATCATTGTACGGCCAATCTGTACGGACTTGTACGAACACCCCAATTCCAAACCTTTTCTATTCCTCTAATCTTTCTCTATCAAGTAAACCCCTATTCAACATGGACGTGTACGGATCAGGGTTTGGTCTGTACACTTTTCGCCCCAACTTTGCACAAACCCAAAATATCATCATTTGGTCGAATGTCAAGTTTCCGGGTCGATCTCCTCCGTACGGTCTGTACAGTTCGTACGGCCGTACGGTACGGACGACCTAACTTTGCACATCAACCAAATGCTCCCAAACTTCTCCCATGCCTTCTTCCTTCATTGTAAACCCTTCCTGAACCTTTATATAGCAGTGCATAAGCTTCTGGACTCTCCTTAGGTCTTGACAGAACTTCTAAGTTGTTTGGCCTTAACTTTGCACATAACCTTTAGTGATTGATTTATCACTTCAGGTTTAGCACTCCCCGTCAAGCTTGACATTATAGATCCTGATTCAAGCTTGGAACCCTGAAGTCACTCCTCATTAAAAACTTTATCAAAGAAAACCCTCCTTAGGGATAAAACCTTGATAAGGAAAACAGTAAGCTCCTTCAAGGCCTAGGGAATGACCATTGAGTTCTTTATGTCTAAACCAGTGTGGTGGACACAAAGAACTCTGGATCATGGCCTATCTGGTGCAGCAATGATCTTCCTATCTTGCGCCCTTGCTATCTTTACTTGACCTCTCCATAGACCCGGTTTAGGTCTCTCCCTCTCAACTGACTTCACTGCCATCTTAGAGAAGCTAGGAAACGCCTTGATCATCTTCAGTGAGACTCAAGCCATGGTACTCTTCAATTCAGCCTGATCGTGATCTCTCCCCTTTCACATATCCTCCTGATAGGTTCAAGTGCTCGGACACACCAGATCATCCTTGATAGAGTAACCAGTACCAGATACATCATTCCACAAGTGTATCAGTCCTCAAGAGATAAACCTATCCTGAATGTATATAAAGACAAGTTCAATTTTACTCCCTTGTCTAAATGGTGAGGAGTGGCTGCTCTTCACACGCCATTTGAATCCCTCACTTGCTGAACTCCTCTCGGATCACTGAAGCTCTTCAACAATCCCCCTCAAGCTTGAGACCTCTTAAAGGAACAAGCTTGGACTGTTTGAAGCTTCATGATCCGGACTGAACAAACCATTGCAACGTTCCTTCATCACTCGCCAACTTGATGGACTGCTGGTTGATCCATCAGCTATCTCTTCAACCACCTCACTCTAGAAGCCGCATTGATAGAGTAGCCTTCTTCATACACAGCCAAGACTGCTCTGAACAATCTGTTGAATAGGCATGCCTAGACCTGGTTGGCTCCTTCTCCAGATTGCTTGCAACGGTAAGGAGGAACACAGGTCACTGTACTTAGGATATTTAGGTAGCTCACTTAACTCCCCTTCTCAAGCTTGGATTGAGTCTAGGTCCAAGCTTGAAGTGAGCAGTGTATAGCATTAAGATCAGGAGTGCAACATCCCAAGGACTGCACATACAACCACTGATCAACCCTTTCCTTTCGGTACCAGTGCCTTAAGGTCACCAGTCTCCTCAAGACTTAGGTGATAACCTCGCTTTGTGTGTCCACCCACACACACCAGAGACCATTCTCCATTGCTTTAACAATGGGCACTGCCTTCCTCTTGAACCCGGATTGATGATGGACTGGAAACCCTCCTGAAACATCACTTAAACTCCAAGCAAGATAAGACACAGGCATTGGGATCAAACCTTGACAAATCATCAAGTTTGATCACCAATGTCACAAGCTCTACAACAAATTAAACTAGACATTATCAAGTTCTAATTTTTGCAAGCAAGATCATTTTAGATTCAAGACAAGCTACTTAGGCATTATTCAAGCTCCTTAATCTGCATCTGACATGAATCTAGATGCATCAATATAAGGCAGCAACAAGATGATAATATGCAAAAACCTTAATCAGTCTCTAACTCATGAATGGAACTGGTTTAGATACTTTAATCAACATCAAACAACCATTCATTTAGAGCTGGGATTAAGCATCATTATCACCAGACAACATCAGTGTCAATGCAACAACCTTAGGCGATTTCATTTCATGAACGCAAGCAGGTTTAGACATACTACTAACTCCCTAACAAGCTTCACTAGAATCAGGTTAAGCATTTTTTCAAACACCAAGCAAGTCTCTTTAAGCATCCTGGGACAGATTCTAAATCCATTTCAGTTCATTTAGCAATCTTAAACATACCCTCAGGGTATTCAACTCAACACAACACACAACCAGTCATTATCACACTCAATATCAAGAAGGGACAGTAATAGCTTACAACCAAGGAACTGGATTGATTCCTTGAACCTCCAATGGCTTAAAGGTCTAGACTTTGTTGGATCTGATAGTCTGGATCGTCACCCACCTCCTTCTCCTTCAGTCTAGGACACCCTTCTTGTATCTCCATATCAAAAGACACCTCCTTTTTTCATATTATCAGCTCGCCCTTCTAGATCATCTTCTTTGGAACCCGGATGAACATGACTCTTGGACAAGATGGATCTGGGTAAGGTTCATGACGCCTCTCCATCCACCTTTGCTTCCAACAAGTCTTCTTCATCTGATACAGACAGGAACGGCTGAGAGACAAGGAGAACACTCCACGGTTTCAAGCTTCTTCTTCTTCCAGAAACAGATCTCGGATGGATGTGTCTTCAAGGTTTGGTTTTGAGATGAGAAAGAGTGTGAGGTTTGCGGAAGCTTTAGCTCAGGTTTTGATGAACCTGGCTCTGATACCATGAAAGTTTTACAGAGACTATGGTTGTGTAAGTGAGAGAAACCCCAATGGGGAAGATGAGAACTTGTCTAGGTCGAAATGAGAGTGAGACTGATGAGAGAGAGAGAGAGAATGAGAGAGTATAGAGATTTGGGAGACTAGAGATAGAGACTAAGAGTTTGTGAAAAGGAAAGGGGAAACCCCCTTTCTGCTTGTTAGTCATACTCGACATTACAGAGTTTAAATAGAGAAATGAAGGTTACAAGGGTTTACAAGAAAAATCAACCAAGCATGTGAAGTCAACAAAAAGCAGGCGCCTAATTCAAATTTCCTTGGACAAAAATGCTCACATGCTTGGAAAGCCTGTCACTTTCTGGCTCCTTGACTGATCATGTGGACAGGAGTGAGCTCGTGTGGATAAGGGGATAAAGGCACCTTCCTTGCACCTTCTTGGTTGCTGCCAAAGGTATCTACGAGATACCAAAGGGATCTTTCACTCCAAATGGATCTTTCACTCTTGGAAAGTAATATCCGACTTCCTCCTTGCCTTGGAACACAAGTCTCCTCCATGGAAGTGTACGGATTAGGGTTTGGTCCGTACACTTTTTGCCCCAATTTTGCACAAACCCAAAATATCATCATTTGGTTGAATGTCAAGTTTCCGGGTCGATCTCGTCCGTACGGTCCGTACAGTCCGTACGGTCCGTACAGTCCATACGGTCGTACGGTACGGACGCTCTAACTTTGCACATCAACCAAATGCTCCCAAACTTCTCCCATGCCTTCTTCCTTCATTGTAAACCCTTCCTGAACCTTGATATAGCAGTGCATAAGCTTCTGGACTCTCCTTAGGTCTTGACAGAACTTCTAAGTGGTTTGGCCCTAACTTTGCACATAACCTTTAGTGATTGATTTATCACTTCAGGTTTAACAGTGGGTAACAAGATACCAGAGAGTATGGAGAATAAAGTAGCTAGAATGGTTGAAGAAGAAGGTGAAACCCCCTTTAAACTTAGTTTACAATCTGATACATCAATGCCTTAAATAGACAAATACACTCATTAAACTAATACTAAATCTAGGTTTTACTAACCAAATATTATTGTTGGGTCTCTGATGCGGATACAGAGGATAGAGACAACTGAGACACGGTCAGAGGGAGTGAGAGTGACAGGAGGGAGAAGCACAGTCTCCTTGTGTTGATAGTGAATTGTCCAGCAGCTTCTCCTAAGCAACACATGTGACTTCTTTTGTCTAAATCAAACCAGAACTTACTAATTCCATTTCCAACTTGATTCCCTTTACTTCGGTAGGCTCCTGTTGAGATGAGGTATGACTGAGAAGGAAAAATGATAGAGGAGTATTGGTTTAAGAAAGATGAGAAGAAGAGAAAGGATTGGAGAGGTTTTGTGTCGACCATGTCCGTACAGGCCGTACAATTCGTACAGGCCGTACAGATCATGGTCGAACACAACACTCGACCAGAGGTAAAACTTCATCCGGGTAAAACAAGAAGTAACCTGGGACGCTTACCGTGCCTTCCCTTGGTCTATCCGGTAAAAAGGAGTGTGGATAAGGCGCGGACAGGCTGTAAAGTGATCAGCATCATCCCAGAGATGCTGATGCTCTTCTTGTCGCTCTCTTTAGTCGAACGTTTGAAAAGAGGCACGCCTAATCCTTCTGTCCACACAATTGCTCTTCCTTTTGTTTCTGAAAACCTTTGTAGGTCCTCTATGTATTATGACTGTCGAGTATCAATAAGAATCATACAGTTCTCTTCTTTATTTTCTCTCTTAGCCGAAATGGTTCTCTACACAAATCTCTCCTTAATCTCTCTATTCTTTTAGTTTCTCTTTGATTCTGTCTAAACAAACATCTCTATTCTCTTATTCTCTAAAGATTTCATGGTATCAGAGCCACGTTACTGATAATCTGGGTTTGTGTTCTTCGTGGTCTTCAAGTTCAAAAGCAAAGATCGAAGCTTTCTTGAGATCCAAGGAAAGCTTGAAAGTTTGAAGGTTTTTCACTAGATTTCCGGGTTGATTCATCTCAAAGTCTCAACCTTTCTTAGATCTAATCCTCGAGTGTTCTTCAGCTTCATTCAAAGTCTCAAGCTTTTCTAGATCTGGGTACTCAAGAACAAGATGGAAGGATGCAAGATGTTGGCGATTCCGGTTACATTGAAGGGGAGTGGAAACTACCTCTTATGGTCAAGGCTGGTGAAAACAGCTGTTGGAAGCAAGGGTTTGTGGAGTCACATCACGGATGGACCTCCAAAACCAGCTGCTGAGAAGGAAGAAGGCGAAGGAGTAACTGAGCTTGCTCTAGCTGATGAGAACAAATGGGTTCAAGAAGACATGACTGTGGTCACCGTGTTGCAAGCCTCGCTTGAGACCTCAATCCTTGAAGCTTACAGCTACTGCGTGATGTGATCATGGAGAGGCCCAATGAATGTGATGTGAGCATGGACCAGCTCAACAAGGAAGATGATGTATCTAGGAATGCACCCATGGACAAACCAGCTGTTGAAGATGCCTTAGCCATTCCAAAAGGTCCCATGACTCGTTCTAGAATCAAGAAACTAAATGGAGCCATTAGAGGATTACTTAGACTCGTATGGAAATAAGAAGAAGGTCTTGGACAAAGCTTGATGATCCGAGATACCTTGATCACCTTTCAAGCTATCTCCTCATCTAGATGATTTAGTACTTAGGAAAATTACTTGTGTGTGCTCTTTTCCTTGTTATCGGTTTTGTCCCACAGAGGTTTTACGGAGGAAGGTTTTTAACGAGGCCACAAGCTGCTTTAACACATCTCCTAGGTGCTAATATTGGTCCATGCCTAAGAAGACAACTCTATCTATTTACCATATGTTATGTTTAATATATAGTTTTTATGTTATTAAGTTTTTGAAACCTAAGGAGTGTGTTCCTTGGTTTCAATTTAAACCCTTGCATCCCTCATTCTAAAATAAGCAGTCTTTTATCGAAAACCCTTTTTCTCTCTTCTCTCTTGTCTTTGGACGAATTGAAGGTTTCTGGTGTGTAATATCCGGCTTTGGTTCTCTGATTTAGTGTGTAATATCTGGATCAGAAAGCCTTGGAGTATTAAGAGTCGAACCATCCCTCTTGTGTCCCGAAACAAACCACACGCCTTGAAGCAGATCGAGCCTTGTCTCTCTGTTTGCGAGGATTGTCCTTTGTTATCTCTTTCCAGAACCAGAGAAGGATCCGAGGATCTTATTATGTGGTATCAGAGAAACTCTGGAAGGGAAGTACTCGATTTCTCACTGATTTTCGTTTTGTCTTTTCATATTTAGTTGTCTTTTGATCAGATATGTGTTTCTATTGTTGAAATCTATTAACTTTGAGTGTTTTGATCACAAATCTGCTGTTTTCTTTTCATATTGACTTTGATTTCGTGTTTCTGTGTTATGTTGAAATGTGGAATAAGGTTAAGGAGGATTAGAGGATGCTTGTGTGAAGATTTGGAGAGAAAAGGAGATGGTGCAAAAATAGGGCAATGGTACGGACGGTACGGCCGGTGTACGGACCACCCGACCAAAACCACTTCAGATCACCCTAACTTCACTTATTGAGGATGTGCAAAGATATGGCGAAAGTGTACGGACATGCATGGTCTGTACACTTGGACTTATTGTGTGGTGAAAGGTAAATGGACGAGTGAAGGAAGAAGGAAAGCTTCTGGATAAGGGAGAAGGTTTGGTCTTTACTTGGTTCGAACCAAGAGGATAAGGTGGGCGCGTATTTGGAGAGCTGGTGCTAGCTGGAAAGGAGGAAGAGCTTCTAGTCAAGATGCTCTTGGTATCAAATGAGCGAGCCACCTTGTCCACAAGTTTGAACTTGGCGCTCCTCCGGTCAAGCTGACCTCGCATGCTTTACTTTTTCTATCCGTTAAACCCTTGTATATCCTTCCCTATATATTTGTAAACCCTCAGCAAGCAATAAACTTATGGAGTCTATTCTCTCTTTTATCATTTTTGATTCTTGGTTCCTAAAGCATTAATCTCTCTAATCTCTCTTAAATCTCTTCAATCTCTCTATATCTTGTTCATTTCTTAAAACTTTCATGGTATCAGAGCCAGGTTACTCATTACTTGTGCTTGTTTCTTCGCGAAATCTCTCTTTCTGAAAGCTCAAGATCCAAGCTTGAAGCTTTCTCCTTTTTCGCAACCCAGAAACTCTCAAGAACACAACTTGAGACTCTTTTCATTTCGGTTTGATCAAGATGGAGAACAACATCAAATCTGTGGTCATTCCCGTGGTCTTGAAGGGACCAAACTACTTGCTGTGGGCTCGCCTAGTAAAGACAGCACTTGGAGGAAGAGGTCTATGGAGTCATGTGACAGAAGACATGGCTCCAAAACCAAGCAATCCAACCAAAGGAGACAAGGAGGTAGCTCTTGTCGATGAAGGGAAATGGGATCAGGAGGACATGATGGTGATGACTATCATCCAAGCCTCTCTAGATGCTCCTATCCTTGAAGCCTACTCCTACTGTGAGAAGGTAAAAGATCTATGGTATACTCTCAAGAAGGTCTATGGAAACATCTCAAATCTCAGCCGTGTGTTTGAGATTAAGAGGTCCATCAACAACATGAGCCAAGAAGACATGGAGTTCACAACTCCCTTGGGAAAGTTTAGATCTTTATGGTCTGAACTTGAGATGTTAAGACCGGGTACTGCTGATCAAGATGTCTTGAATGAAAGACCTGAGCATGATAAGGTCTTTGGGCTTCTTCTCACGCTTGACCCGACCTACAATGATCTGATCAAGCACATCTTGAGATCTGAGAAGCTTCCAACCCTTGAAGAGGTGTGCTCACAGATCCAGAAGGAGCAAGGATCACTTGGTATATTCGGAGGAAAGGGTGACCTATCCCTTGCAAACAAAGCCGAGGCACCCAAGTCAACAAGGCTTCTTACAGGAATGATGGCAAGAGGAATCAGTCTAATGATGTGTGTGGACACTGCAAGAAGCAAGGTCACAAGAGCAGTCAATGTTGGATTCTCCATCCCCACCTCAAGCCCAAGTTCATGCGAGATAGAGACGCAGCCAGAGCACACTACACCATGGGTTCATCTGAGCAAGGAGGCACCTCGGGGACTCATCCAGATGGAGGCAAAGCCATGACCAGCAGTGTGCAGAAACCGGTTGAAGATGAGGTTCTCCGCAAGTCTGATCTTGAACTCATCCTTAAAGCTCTAAAGGAGCACTCAGGTATGACCATTGGTTACTCTCTAGCTGCATGTAAGGTTCATGATAGTGGTAATACTCTCACTGCATTAAACATAATTGAACCTGATAGTAGTAAGCCTAAACCTTTGATCATAAACTCGGGAGCTTCCCATCATATGATTAGTGATTCGAGGATGATCAAGGATATTAAGCCTACTTCAGGTCATGTTTTAATTGCTAATGGGGACAAGATACCAATTAAAGGAATAGGGAACTTGAACTTGTTTGAAAAAGAATCTAAAGCTTTCTATATGCCTGATTTCACTTCAAATCTTTTATCTGTTAAGAGAGTAACAACTGATCTTCATTGCAATGTTACTTTTATCCCTAATGATGTGAAGTTTCAGGATATTGAAAGCAGTAGAGTGATCGGAAAGGGGATTACCAAAGGAGACTTATATATGCTTGAAGAGATCAAGCCTCTTTCTGATGCTTATTGTTCTTTTAGTTCTATTCCTGTTAAAAATAATGAAGCTTTGTGGCATGCTAGACTAGGACATCCTCATAGTAGATCATTGAACCTAATTTTCCCGGTTGTTTCTCTTAAAAATAATGGTTGTGAAGCTTGTATCTTGGGTAAACATTGTAAAACTGTCTTTGCAAAATCTGATTCTATCTATAAGCATTGCTTTGATCTAGTTTATTCGGATGTTTGGACTGCCCCTTGTGTGTCTAGAAAAAAATCATAAGTACTATGTCACTTTCATTGATGAAAAGTCTAAATACACTTGGGTCACTTTGCTTAGGTCTAAAGATAGGGTTCTTGAAGAATTTAAGAATTTTGAAACTTATATTGCTAACCAATAGAATTCCAAGCTTAAAATTTTTAGATCAAATAATGGAGGGGAGTATACAAGCAATGCTTTCAAAGACCATCTAGCCAAACAAGGGATCATTCATCAAACAAGTTTTCCTTACCCCCCACAACAGAATGGGGTAGCTGGGAGGAAGAATCGTCACTTGATGGAGGTTGCTATGTCCATGATGTTCCATACAAAGGTTCCAAAAAGGTTTTGGGTAGATGTTGTGGTGTTTGCTGTTATCTAATCAACCGAACCCCAATAAGGATTCTTCAAGATGTCTCACCATTTGAAGTTCTCAACCATACTAGACCATCACTGGATCATCTGAAGGTGTTCGGATGTCTTTGCTTTTTTCTGGTACCCGGGGAGTTGAGGAATAAACTTGAGGCTAAGATCACAAGGTCAATGTTCATTGGGTACTCTCCAACCCAAAAGGGATACAAATGCTATGACCCTATAGCAAGGAAAGTCAATGTTGCCAGAGAGGTGAAGTTCATTGAAACCAAAGGCTACTATGAAGAACGGAAGTGGGAAGACTTGGAAGACCTATCAAGGACTTCATCTGATAAAGCCACTAACCTCCGGATCATACTTGAGGGACTTGGGATTAAGCTAACCCAGGATCGAAACACTGGCAGGGAAACAACTCCCAAACCAGAAGAAGATGTTGAAGAACTCCATCTTGATCATGAGGTGGGAAACTGCCATGAAGAAGATCTTAATGAAGAAGGAACTCCATGGAGTCATGATGAAGCTGTGGTGAATAAGGAAACTGATATGTGAGGGCCTTATTGAGGAAGAGATATGTGCCAAGTTACTACTACAGAGACTTGCAAAAGAGGTTCAGGAAGCTCTCTCAAGGGAACAAGTCAGTACAAGAATACAATGAGGAGTGTGATGCACTCAGGAACCGTTTGGAAGTACAAGACTCTGAGGAGACTTTGACGGCACAATTCCTAAATGGTTTACAAGACCGGATCACAAGAAAGGTGGAGAGGCAGAACTATGAACACTTCCACGACTTGTTGCACTATGCTATACAAGCCGAACAACACATCAAGAGGAAGACAATAGCCACAAGTAGAGGCAAGAGTACTTGGACACCACCAGTACAAAAGAACAATGACAAAGGAAAGTCCATAGAGGTGGAGAGCCGGTTTAAGAAGAATCCAGCACCAGAGACCTCCAAGAACAACAAGATTGATCAAGGGATGGCTACTGCACCTAGAAATCGTGACATTGCTTGCTAAAAATGTCAAGGGAAAGGACATTATGCCTAAGACTTTCCTAACCAGAGAGTAATGATCCTCAGAGAAGATGGAGGATATGAGATTCAAGAAGAGGCTGAAGAAGAAACGGCTGGTACTGATGAAGAGATCACTGATTATCCAGATGAGGGAGAGATACTTGTGAGCAGGAGAGCCCTAAGTGCTATGTTTGAGCCAGAAACCATTCAAAGGGAAAAAAATTTCCACACTAGATGCACCATAGACTCTAAGGTATGCAATCTGATCATTGATGGTGGCTCGTGTACTAATGTTGCTAGCAAGTACTTGGTTGACAAGCTAGGTCTCAAGAAGACCAAGCATCCAAAACCATATTGGCTCAAATGGTTAGATGATGAGACTGAGTTGAAGATTGGTGAACAAGTCGTTATCCCATTCAGCATAGGCCGATATGCTGATCAGGTGACTTGTGATGTTCCTATGCAAGCTGGGCATCTCCTGCTGGGGAGACCTTGGCAATTTGACAAAGAGAAAATCCAAAATGGCCGCACCAACTTCTACAACTTCACTCACAACAACCGCAAGCACAACCTTGCTCCTTTGACTCCACAGCAAGTCCTAGACATGCAAAAGGAGATGGACAAAGGTAACAAGGCAAATAAGACTAACCTATACATTACTTCCCAACAATTTTTAAAATCATTGGAGTGTAAAACACATGTACTACGAATGATCTTTAATGAAGGTGTGTTGACAGGTTATGAAGAACAAGAACTTCCCCCATCTGTAGTCCAACTCATTGAGAAGTTCCAAAACATATTCCCGGAAGACATACCCACTGGTTTACCACCTATAAGAGGCATATAACACCAGATTGACCTCATCCCAAGAGCTCCATTACCAAACCGCCCAGCCCATAGGGTGAACCCGGAGGAAGCCAAGGAACTAGAGAAGCAGGTGCAAGACTTGATGGATAAGGGATACATGAGGGAGAGTCTAAGCCCTTGGGCTGTTCCTGTTCTATCGGTGCCAAAGAAAGATGGGACTTGAAGGATGTATGTAGACTCCAGTTCCATCAACAACATAACCATCAAGTACATAAACCTAATACCAAGACTTGATGACGTGCTGAATGAGCTTAGTGGTGCCACTATCTTTTCCAAGATAGACCTGAAGAGTGGTTATCACCAGGTTAGAATGAAGGAAGGTGATGAGTGGAAGACTGCCTTTAAAACCAAAAGGGGACTCTATGAGTGGCTAGTCATGCCATTTGGTCTCACCAATGCCCCAAGCACCTTCATGCGTCTCATGAACCATGTCTTAAGGGCATACATCTGTAAGTTTGTAGTTGTTTACTTTGATGATATTCTAATCTATAGCACTAGCTTAGAAGATCATATTAAACATCTTGAGAAGGTTTTGGAAACACTGCGCCTAGAACATCTATATGCTAACCTTAAGAAGTGTACCTTTTGCACTGATCAACTAGTATTCCTAGGCTTTGTTGTTAGTTCACAGGGATTGAAAGTAGATGAGGAGAAGATCAAAGCAGTGCAAGATTGGCCTACCCCAACCACCATCAGCCAAGTGAGGATTTTCCATGGTTTGGCCAGTTTATATAGGAGGTTTGTCAAAGACTTCAGCACCATAGCAGCCCCACTGACATCAGTGATCAAGAAGGATGTTGCCTTCAAATGAGAAACTGAACAGGAAGAAGCTTTTCAAAAACTTACAGCTAGCTTAACTAATGCTCCTGTTTTGGTTTTGCCTAACTTTGACAAAACTTTTGAGATTGAATGTAATGCCTCAGGAACAGGTGTGGGAGTCGTGTTAACTCAAGGAGGAAAACCAGTAGAATTCTTCAGTGAGAAACTACATGGAGCAACCCTTAACTACCCCACCTATGACAAGGAACTGTATGCTTTAGTGAGGTCACTACAGACTTGGCAACACTACCTCTTATCCAAGGAGTTTTTGATCCACACTAACCATGAGACTCTCAAGTATTTGAGGGGACAAACCACTTTGAAGAAGAGGCATGCTCGTTGGTTAGAGTTTGTAGAATCATTTCCCTATGTGATCAAGTACAAGAAGGGGTACGTGAACATTGTAGCTGATGCCTTATCCAGGAGACATGCGCTTATATCACTGATGGAGGCTAAGGTTATGGGTTTTGAACACATCAAGGATCAGTATGGAGAGGATCCTGACTTTGGAGACATCTACAAGCAGTGTAGACAAGGAGCATTTGGATCCTTCTTTCAGCAAGATGAGTTCCTTTTCATGGACAAGAGGCTATGTATTCCACAAGGGTCAATGCGTGATCTGATACTGAGAGAGGTACATACAGGAGGCCTCATGGGACATTTTGGCCGAGATAAGACCCTCAGCATTGTAGCTGAGCATTTCTTCTGGCTACACTTGAGAAGAGACGTAGAGAGGTTCTGTGCAAGGTGCATCATTTGTCTCAAGGCAAAATCCAGGTTACATCCTCATGGATTATACATTCCTTTGTCTATTCCTGACCTACCTTGGGTAGACATTTCCATGGATTTTTCTCTAGGATTGCCAAAGATCAGAAACAAGGATTCCATCTTTGTGGTAGTATACAGGTTCTCTAAGATGGCACACTTCATTCCTTGCAACAAAACCAATGATGCATCCCAAACCGCTGACTTATTCTTCAAAGAAGTGGTGAAGCTTCATGGTATCCCTAGAACCATTGTTTCTGACCGAGACACCAAGTTCTTGATCAACTTTTGGAGAACCCTTTGGAGGAATCTGGGAACTAAGTTACTCTTCTCCACAACCTGCCATCCCCAAACAGATGGTCAGATTGAGGTTGTGAACCGCACACTCTCCAGTTTAGTGAGAGCCAAGGTTGGTAAGAACTTGAAGAATTGGCTTGATTGCCTACCTTTCATTGAGTTTGCTTATAACCGAGTCCCACACTCTACTACTAAGCTATCACCTTTTGAGATTGTGTATGGTTTTAAGCCAACAACACCTCTGGATCTCCTACCTATTCCCCACAAGGACCAGAAGATTAGTCAAGAAGGAGAGACCAAGGCCTAGTTGATGCAGAAGATTCATGAGAAGGTTAAGGCTAACTTAGAGCACCAGAATGAGCTGAACAAGAGGCAAGTTGATAAGGGAAGGAAGGAGGTTTCTTTTGAACCAGGAGATTGGGTTTTGCTACACATGAGATCAGAAAGGTTCCCTAACAAGACGAAGTCTAAACTATCCCCTAGAGGAGACAGTCATTTCAAAGTCATGAAGAAGATCAATGACAATGCATACCAGCTGGAGATGCCAGGTCAGCTTAATGTGTCTTCTACATTCAATGTGTCTGATCTATCTTATTTTCATGCAGATGAAACTGTTCTGAGGTCAGAAACTTCTCAAGAGGGAGAGAATGATGAGGACATGGAACCAGACATCAACATCCCAACCATAAGACAAGCACCAAGAACAAGATCAGGAACCAAGGGGGTGATTGCAAGCTTCTGTGAAGCCATTGAAGGATTGTTTGCCAAGGCTAATAGCAACCCCAACTTAGATGACATCACAAACCGTCTTGACAAGCTCTCCATTTCTGGATCAGAGGTTATAAAGACTCAACCTTATATTATACAAGACGGTCCAAAAGATAATGTTATCCTATGGTCTATCATTCCTCATAAGGAGATGGTTTCCTTATTCATCATCTACCCACTTAAGTGAAACAGTGAGTATCAAGGGGAAGAGGCAAGCTTCTAAACGACATCACTCCACACTTTCTGCTCATCTCCTAACCCCAACAGCTACTTTACCACAATTGAAACCCACCAGAAAGGTAAGTAAGGTAAGCACATTTCAATATTTTATTTACTTGATTTTCCTTGCAGGTTTTGGGTGTTTTATTTATTTCATTTTCGAATAAACAAGGCATTGTTTAGCCTTTTTCTTTCATTAGGTCCTAAGATTGAGTCATTGTATTAAATTTGCTTCAAAGACCCCTAGAAGGGCATAGCTGCATCGGCGAGTATATAAGCCCCTATAAGCAGCCTTGTATTTTTTAACCTATTATGACATATATGAGTCAGTTTGCCCTAGCAACTAAAACGCTAAGTCTTTCTGTGTGTGTGAGAAGCAGCATTGAGAGAAATCTAGTCTTATCAAACATTCCATATAGTTTGTGGCGACTTTCGATCCATCTGACTGAGTTCTTCAATCTATTCACTCCATCTCCATCCCTTTTCCTTGTTGAGTTGTTTATATGAACAATCAACTTGGATACATCCTCCATCTACGCGCCATCATCCATCCAGTGAGATAGTAAGTTGGTTATACAACCATTTGTTGTTTCCCATCCTCCACTGATCCATTCCAAGAGCAAGCTAGCTGGTTACTCTCTCATTCCATTCCATCTGCAACTCTCATTCCCTCCTCATCACCAATCCATTAACCAAAAGCTTGAGGCTCATCCTCTATCCATCTAGTTTGAGAAGGGTGCTTTCCGTGCCCATATCACAATGCTCTTCAGGATAGTGGGCGAGTGAGCAGGAAACTTGAGCAGGATGCTTTACTGCCTAAGCAATATAGTATACTCTAGTGTTTATCCAGTTGGTTGGTGGATTCCTGATCTTAGTGATCCTTCTTAGTTGTTGTTCAACCGCCGGTTCTTCCTCTTGGTTCTGACCATCTCCCTTTTGCACTGACCCCTCTTCCTCTTCATTCACCACGTCTTCCTCTTGTTCCACACTTTTGAACATGAGAACCAGAGTCTTCTCCAACTTCTCCTTGGTCTTCTGGTTCATTTTCCCCCTCATGGTCGAAGTGGGTAGCTTGATCTCCTTGATTGATGGGGGGACCTTGTGGTTGTCCTCCTCAAGTATTAGGATCTTGAGAGAGATTGATCCCAAGACTCTTTAACATGATCCTCAAGTTAGCCGCCTTATCAGATGCAAGATCCTTTAACTTTGCCTGGTTCTTCTCTTAATAATACCCCCTTTCCTCAATGAACTTCACTTCCCTTGATACCAATACTCTTCTGGTGATAGGGTCATAGCATTTCTACCCTTTCTGAGTTGGCGAGTATCCTATGAACATCCCTTTAGCGCTCTTTGCCTCCAGTTTGTTTTTCAACTCTCCTGGTCTAAGAACAAAACATAGGCAACCAAAGACCCAAAGATGATCCAGGGTTGTTCTATGATTGTTCAAGACTTCAAATGGGGACCCATTGTTCAGGATCCTCGTTGGTGTTCTGTTGATGAGATAACAAGCTGTAGACACTGCATCACTCCAAAACATCTTTGAGACATTTGCCTGAAACATCACGGACCGAGCAACCTCCATAACATGCTTATTCTTCCTCTCGGCCACTCCATTCTGCTGAGGGGTATAAGGGCAACTCTTCTGATGAAGTATGCCATGCTGGGATAGATGATGCTTGAAGGCTTGGCTAGTATACTCCCCTCCATTATCTGATTTAAAAATTTTCAACTTGGCATTAAACTGGTTAGTCACATAGTTTTGAAAATTTATAAATGCATCAAGCACCCTATATTTAGATGGGATCAAGGTTATCCAGGTGTATTTAGACTTCTCATCTATGAATGCTACAAAATACTTGTGATTCTCCCTAGATAAACAAGGTGCAGTCCAAACATCAGAATGAATCAAATCAAAGCAATGTTCATAGATGGTTGTGGATTTCTGAAACACAGTCTTACAATGCTTGCCTAGAATACAAGCTTCACAATCATTATTCTCAAACACAACACCTGGAACCATTAAGTTTAAAGCTCTAACATTAGGGTCTCCTAGTCTAGCATGCCACAAAGCATTCTTATTTAAAACCGAAACAGGAACATAAGTAAATGAGCAATTATGATCATGCAGATAGATCATGCAGATAACTAAGCTCTTCAAGCATATAAAGGTCTCATTTGGTTACTCCTTGCCCAATCAACCGTTTTCCCTCAATATCCTGAAACTTCACATCATTAGGGCTAAAGATAACATTGCAATGCATATCAGTGGTACACTTCTTGACAGAAAGTAAGTTTGAAGTAAACTCAGGCATATAGAAAGATTTAGAATCTTTGTCAAACAGCTTCAGTTTGCCTACACCTCTTATTGGTATCCTATTTCCATTTGCAATCATTACATTTCCATGTGCAGGTTCAATGTCTCTAATAAGACTAGTATCACTAATCATGTGATGAGATGCACCTGATTCTACTATTAAAGGTTTACACGTGTTATGAGCAGTATGAGATTGACCAAGCATCCCAGAATGGGTGTAGGCACTATCAGTTTCAATATTACTAACTATCCTATATGCTCCAAATGAGTACCCACTGATATTACCAAGATTGTTACCATTATCCTTGAGCATTTGGATGAGGGCATCCATCTCAGATCGGCGGATGAACTCATGCTCGTTGGGTCGTGGCTGATGGGCAGTATAGGTCACCAACGCCTTGCTCTCACCCCTTCACGCCCTTCTGTCTCATTGGACCGATTAGACACTCCAGTTCCATAGGTGACATTTGCACGAGCCTCCCTTTCCTTCATGAACTTGTCCGGCTTGAGGTGAGGATGGAGGAAGCATTGGCTCTTCTTGTGTCCATGCCTCTTGCAGTGGTCACAGTTTCCCCCAAACCTTCTTTCTTCATAGTTTCCACTGAACCTCCGGTCTTCATACTTGCGAGATTTGTTGGCTTGAGGCACCTCGGCTTGATTGGCGAGAGTTGTTGAAAAGAGGTTATAACTTGACATATGAAGTCTTATGAAGAGGAAAGGAAGAGGTTTAGAGTTATCCGCACATGTCCCTACAGATCCGTACAACTAGGCTGTACAGGCCGTACATGTGGGCGAGCAAGATTACCTTGGATGATAAGTTACCCGGGTAAGAGTAACTCGACCAAGAGTTACTCTTACTAGTTACCAAGCGGATCCAGCTTGACTGAATGGATAAGGCGCGCGTTTGATAGGCTGGCTCGAGGCTGGAAGAGAATCTAGTCAAGATGCCAAAGGAATCTCGCGTGGGAAGCACTCCAGCCACAAGTTTGAATTAGGGCCTAGACCGGTTGACTCCAAATTCTTGGTGGATAAGCTTATCCTAAACCTTATCATCTATCCGTTGTAAAGCTTTACTTCCTCTCCTATATATTTGTAACCTCGGTTCATTAATCAATTAACGAAATCTTTTAGTCTCTCTTAAACCTTTTCTTTAGTCTCTCTCAATGGATCGAAATCTCTCATGTCAAATCTTCTTCTTTTTAGTCTAAATCGTGTTCTTATTCTCTTATTCTCACTCTCTACACTCAGATTCTCTCAAACTTTCATGGTATCAGAGCCTAGTTCACTTGAATCTGGGTTCTTTTGATCTCTTTTGTTCAAAGTCTAAACCTTTTGTTCCGTTAAGCTAAAGTTTCAATCTTTTGCTTTTGAAATGGAGAACATGAAGACTACTGTCATTCCAGTTAGTCTCAAAGGTGGAAACTACCTTCTTTCGTGTCGTGTGGTGAAACAGCCGTGGGAAGTAAGGGCCTTTGGAACCATGTCCTTGAAGACGAAGCTCTGAAGCTCATTACTCAGGAAGGCGACAAAGAAGTGGTGGTTTGTGATGAACTGAAGTGGATCCAGGAGGATAATCTGGTGATGTCCATCCTCCAGAGCTCACTGGATCCGTCGATCTTGGAGGCCTACAACTACTGTGAGATGGCTAAACATCTATGGGATACACTCCAAAAGTTGTATGGAAACATCTCAAACCTCACACGAGTGTTTGAGATCAAGAGGGCTATCAACAACTTAGTTCAAGAAGATATGGGGTTCACTAAGCATTTGGGAAAGTTTTGAGCTTTATGGTCAGAGCTTGAGATGCTAAGGCCAAGCACCACGGATCCGGATGAGTTGAACGAGAGGTGTGAGCAAGACAAGGTCTTTGGGCTCTTTCTCACTCTCAACACCACCTACAATTATCTTATCAAACATATCCTCAGATCTGAGAAGCTCCCCACCCTTGAAGAAGTTTTTGCTCAAATCCAGAAGGAACAAGGGTCCTTGGGGCTATTTGGAGGAATGGGGGAGCTCTCTCTGGCCAACCAAGCCGAGGTGCCTCAAGCTAACAAGGTCCATAAGTATGAAGAAAGGAGGTTTGCTGGGAACTTTTAAGACAGAAGGTTCAATGGGAACTGTGATCATTGCAGGAGGCATGGTCATAAGAAGAGTCAATGTTGGATTCTCCATCCTTACCTCAAGTCGGCCAAATTCATGAAGGAGAGGGAAGGAAGAGCCAATGTGACCTATGGAACGGGTGATCAATCTGGTGCTGGGACTTCAACCAAGACAAATGAGACAGAAGGTCGTGAAGGTGGTGAAAGCAAGGCCCTGGTGACCTACACTGCCCATCATCCACGCCTCAATGAGCTTGAGTTCATCCGCCGATCTGAGATGGATGCTCTCATCAAAATGCTCAAGGATAATGGTAACACTCTTGGTAATGTCAAAGGGTATTCTTTTGGTGCATATAGGGTTGCTAGTATGGTTGAACAAACGGATAGTTTCCACACTGATTCTAGGATGATTGGTCATTCTCATACTGCTCATAACATGTCTAAACCATTGATAGTAGATTCTGGTGCAGCTAATCATATGATTAGTGATACTAGTCTTATTAGAGATATAGAACCGGCTAATGGACATGTAATGATAGCAAATGGATATAGGATACCAATAAGAGGTGTAGGCAAGCTGAAATTGTTTAACAAAGAATCTAAAGCCTTTTATATGCCTGAGTTTACTTCAAACTTACTCTCTGTCAAGAAGTGTACCACTGGTATGCATTGCAATGTTATATTCAGCCCTAATGATGTGAAGTTTGAGGATATTGAGAGCAGCCGATTGATTGGGCAAGGAGTAACCAAAGGAGATCTTTATATCCTTGAAGAGCTTAGTTTTGTGCCTGATCATAGATGCTCGTTTACTTCTGTTTCTGCTTCTGCTTTGAAAAAGAATGCTTTGTGGCATGCTACACTAGGACACCCTCATGTTAGAGCTTTAAATTTAATGGTTCCAGGTGTTATATTTGAGAATAATGACTGTGAAGCTTGTATTTTAGGCAAGCATTGTAAGACTGTGTTTCATAAATCATCAACCATCTATGAGCAATGTTTGATTTGATTCACTCTGATGTTTGGACTGCACCATGCTTATCTAGAGAGAATCACAGGTATTTTGTAACATTCATCAATGAGAAGTCTAAATACACCTGGATAACCTTGATTCCATATAAGGATAGGGTGCTTGATGCATTTAGAATTTTCAAAACCATGTGACTAACCAGTTTAATGCCAAGTTGAATTTTTTTAGATCAGATAATGGAGGGGAATACACTAACCAAGCATTCAAGCAGTCCTCCTGGATATCCCTTACTTCCCACGGCTGTCTTCACCACACGAGACCAAAGCAGGTAGTTTCCTCCCTTGAGGGTAACCGGAATGACTGTAGTCTTTCTATTCTCCATTCCCACATCAAAAAGGTTGAGACTTTAGCTTTAAAGAACAGAAGGATGAAACTTTGTGTGAACAAACTCAAACGAACCCAGATTCAAGTGAACCTGGCTCTGATACCATGAAATCTTGAGTAGAATCTGAGTAGAATAAAAGAGAAAGAAGAGATTGAGAGTATTCGAGACTAAAGGAAGAGACTTTGAGAGATTTGGATCTAAGAACCCATTTCGGATGAACCGAGAGACTAGAGAGACTAAGAGAAATAGATGATTAATACTCGACAATGGGTTACAAATATATAAAGGAAAGCTTAGGGCAACAAGGGATAAGGTTTCAACGGTAAGTAGACTAAGCATGTGAGGTCAAGGCTGGTTTAGGCGCCTAATTTGAATACTTGGCCGAGAAGCTTCACACGTGAGATGCCAAAGTATCTTGACCAGATGCTCTTCCTTTCTTAGCCACATGAGACAGCCTGTCAAGTGCTCTTCCTTATCCGCGAACCAAGCTTGAGTCGGGGTGGTAAATGGTAAATGTAACTTCTGGTCGAGTTACATTTACCTCGGGTAACTTTCGACCAACGTCATCAGGGTCGATCATCGTACGGCCTTGTACGGCCATCTTGTAAGAACCATTGTACAGACACCCCAAATCCAAACCTTCTCCATTCCTTTAGTCTTCCTCTATTCAGTAAACCCATTTTATTCAACAAGGTCATTGTTGAATAAAAGGGGTTTACTTGATAGAGAAAGATTAGAGGAATGGAGAAGGTTTGGAATTGGGGTGTCCGTACAAGTCCGTACAGATTGGCCGTACATGTCCGTACAGATTGGCCGTACAAGGCCGTAAAATGATCGACCCGGATGAACTTGGTCGAAAGTTACCCGAGGTAAATGTAACTCGACCAAAAGTTACATTTACCATTTACCACTCCGACTCAAGCTTGGTTCGCGGATAAGGAAGACCAAAAGGAAGAGCTGTGGACAGGCTGGCTTATGTTGTTAAGAAAGGAAAAGCATCTGGTCAAGATACTTTTGGCATCTCACGTGTGAAGCTTCTTGTCCAAGTACTCCACATGCTTAGTCTTCTTCCCGTTGAACCTTATCCTCTTGTTGCCCTAAGCTTTACTCTATATATTGTAACACTCTCGTCGAGTATTAATCAATCAAGCAACTCATTTCTTTTCTCTTATTCTCTCTAGTCTCTCGGTTCATCCAAAATGGGTTCTTAGATACAAATCTCTCAAAGTCTCTTCATTTAGTCTCGAATACTCTCAATCTCTTCTTTCTTTCTTATTCTACTCAGATTATACTCAAGATTTTATGGTATCAGAGCCAGGTTCACTTGAATCTGGGTTTGTTTGAGATCGTTCACACAAAGTTTCATCCAGTTGTTCTCTAAAGCTCAAGTCTCAATCTTTTTGATCCGGGAATGGAGAATACAAAGACTACAGCCATTACGGTTACCCTCAAGGGAGGAAACTACCTACTTTGGTCTCGTGTGGTGAAGACAGCCGTGGGAAGTAAGGGTCTTTTGAGTCACATCCTTGAGAGTGAAGCTCCAAAACTCATTACTCATGAAGGCGACAAAGAGGTGGTGGTTTGTGATGAAGTGAAGTGGATCCAGGAGGACAACCTGGTGATATCCAACCTCCAGAGCTCACTGGATCCGTCAATCTTGGAGGCCTATAGCTACTGTGAGAAGGCCAAAGATCTATGGGATACACTCCAAAAGGTGTATGGAAACATCTCAAACCTCACCCGGGTGTTTAAGATCAAGAGAGCTATCAACAACTTAGCTCAAGAAGACATGGAGTTTACTAAACACTTGGGAAAGTTTAGAGCTTTGTGGTCTGAGCTTAAGATGTTGAGGCCTAGTACTACTTATCCGGATGAGCTTGATTAAAGATGTGAGCAAGACAAGGTCTTCGGCCTATTGCTCACTCTCAATGCTACCTACAATGATCTCATTAAGCACATCCTCAGGTCCGATAAGCTCCCGACCCTTGAAGATGTTTGTGCTCAGATCGAGAAGGAACAAGGGTCCTTGGGGCTCTTTGGAGGGAAGGGAGAACTCACTCTCGGAAATCAAGCCGAGGTGCCTCAAGCCAACAAAGCTCATAAGTATGAAGACCGGAGGTTCACTGCAAACTATTAAGAAAGGAGGTTTTGGGGAAATTGTGACCATTGCAAGAGGCATGGACACAAGAAGAGCCAGAGCTGGATCCTCCATCCTCACCTCAAGTCGGCCAAGTTCATGAAAGAAACGAAGGCTCGTGCAAATGTCACCTATGGTACAAGTGATCAAGCCGGAGCTGGAATGTCTAACCGTGCCAATGAGACAGAAGGGCGTGTCTAACCATTTCCACCTATACTGCTCATCAGCCACGACCCAACGATCATGAGTTCATCCGCCGATCTGAGATGGATGCCCTCATCAAAATGCTCAAGGATAATGGTAACAATCTTGGTAATATTAGTGGGTACTCATTTGGAGCATATAGGATAGCTAGTAATGTTGAAACTGATACTAGGATGCTTGGTCAATCTCATACTGCTCATGACATGCCTAAACCTTTAATAGTAGATTCAGGTGCATCTCATCATATGATTAGTGATACTAGTTTTATTAGAGACATTGAACCTGCGCATGGACATGTAATGATTGCAAATGGAGATAGGATACCAATAAGAGGTGTAGGCAAGCTGAAACTTTTTGAAAAAGATTCTAAATCTTACTATATGCCTGAGTTTACTTCAAACTTACTTTCCGTCAAGAAGTGTACCACTGATATGCATTGCAATGTTATCTTTATTCCTAATGATGTGAAGTTTCAGGATATTGAGAGCAAACGGTTGATTGGGCAAGGAGTAACCAAAGGAGACCTTTATATGCTTGAAGAGCTTAGTTCTGTTTCTGATCGTAATTGCTCGTTTACTTATGTTCCTGTTTTTGTTTTAAATAGGAATGCTTTGTGGCATGCTAGACTAGGACACCCTCATGTTAGAGCTTTAAACTTAATGGTTCCAGGTGTTGTGTTTGAGAATAATGATTGTGAAGCTTGTATTTTAGGCAAGCATTGTAAGATGTGTTTCATAAATCCACAACCATCTATGAACATTGCTTTAATTTGATTCACTCTGATGTTTGGACTGCACCTTGTTTGTCTAGGGAGAATCACAAGTATTTTGTCACATTCATAGATGAGAAGTCTAAATACACCTGGATAACCTTGATCCCATCTAAAGATAGGGTGCTTGATGCATTTAGAAATTTTCAAAACTATGTGACTAACCAGTTTAATGCCAAGTTGAAAATTTTTAGATCAGATAATGGAGGGGAGTATACTAGCCAAGCCTTCAAGCATCACCTATCCTAACATGGCATACTTCACCAGACGAGTTGCCCGTATACCCCTCAACAGGATGGAGTGGCCGAGAGGAAGAACATCCATCTTATGGAGGTTGCTCGGTCGATGATGTTTCAGGCAAATATGATAAAGAGGTTTTGGAATGATGCACTGTCTACAGCTTGTTATCTCATCAACATAACACCAACGAGGTGAGACACTCCTAGGATGCTTCTTTGGTTGATGGGAAGATAGATCCTTGCAAGAACGAATCAGAGACTCATGTTCTTCAAGACTGTGGATTGAATGGTGACACAAGAGGGATGAGAGAACTCTTGATACTCCTAGATGACTAACTCGGATAGGATGCACCAAGATAGACACCCTTAAGGCTCAAGATATCACACACCAGAAGACACTGGAGCACTTTAGAGAGAGAGCCGTCAAGAGAACAAAAGACTTTGATTTTAGATTGCTTGAGTTCTAAAGGGTTGGCGAAAACCCTTAAATAAAGAAACCAAAGAACATGCTCTAGGGTTTTAGAAACTATAACATAAAAACCATAGTCTTAAAATAACATAAGATAAAAATAGATAGTCTTCAAGTAGTCTTGGGCCAAGATAGGTCCTAGGTGATTTGTAAGACAAGTCATGGCCTCGTTAAAAACCTTCCTCCAGAAAACCTCGTGGGACAAAACCAAAAGCAAGGAAAAGAGCACACACCAAATCTCTTGCATAAACACTAGCTCAGCTTGATGTAGAGATAGCTTGAATGGTGATCAAGATATCTCGGAACATCAAACCTTGTCCAAGACTTTCTTCTTGTTGTGGATGTGAAGTGTGTAATCCTACAACAATATCCTTGAGTTTCTTGGCTCTGGAACGGGTCATGGGACCTTATGGAATGGTCAAAGCATCATCACCAGGTTGCTGGTGCATTGTGGCATTAGGTGGCTCATCTAAGATCTCTTTACCCTCTTTGGTAAGCTTTTCCATGATCACATCACGAGGATCCTGGAAAACCAGTCCCCATTTGAGGTCTTGAACAAGCATAGACCAACCCTTGATCATCTTCGGATCTTTGGTTGCCTATGTCTTGTTCTTAGACTAGGGGAGTTGAGAAACAAACTGGAGGCCAAGAGCACTAAAGGGATGTTCATAGGGTACTCTCCAACTCAGAAACGGTATAAATGCTATGATCCTATAACCAGAAGAGTATTGGTATCAAGGGAGGTAAGTTTATTCAGGAAAGGGGGTATTATGAAGAGAAGAATCAGGCAGAACTAAAGGATCTTGCATCGGATAAGGCAGCTAACTTTAGGATCATATTAGAAAGTCTTGGGATCAATATCTCCCAAGATCCTAAGGTTGGAGGAGGACAACCACAATGTCCCCCCAGCAATGAAGGAGATCAAGCTCCCCACTTCGACCATGAGGGGGAAAATGAACCAGAAGACCAAGGGGAAGTTGGAGAAGATTCTGGTTCTCATGATCAAAGTGTGGAACAAGAGGAAGACATGGTGAATGAAGAAGAAGAAGGATCAGTGCAAAATGGAGATGGTCAGAACCAAGATCAAGAACCGGCTGTTGAACAACAACTAAGAAGGAGCACTAGGATCAGGAATCCACCAACCAACTGGGTAAACACTAGAGTATACTATAATGCTCTGGCAGTAGAGCATCCTGTTCAAGTTTCCTGCTCACTCGCTCACTTTCCTGAAGAGCATTGTGTCTTCATGATAAATCTGGATGATAGTTCCATTCCTCAGTCATATGAGGAAGCAATGAAGACAAAGAATGGAGAGAGCCGGTAGGAGCTGAAGCAACCGCAATGATCAAGAATGATACTTGGTATGAGTGATCTACCAAGAGGAAAGAAGGCAGTGTCTAGTATGTGGATCTTCACAATGAAGTATCTTGCAAATGGAAAGATAGATAGAAGGAAGACTCGACTGGTGGCCGGAGGTTTTACCCAAACATATGGTGAAGACTATCTGGATACCTTTGCCCCGGTTGCAAAACTCCATACTATCAGGATAGTGCTCTCAATAGCAGTCAACCTTAAGTGGGGACTTCGGAAGATGGATGTGAAGAATGCATTTCTTCAAGGAGAACTTGAAGATGAGGTCTACATGTATCCTCCACCCGGTCTAGAGCAGTTGGTTAAGGAAGGAAATGTTCTAAGACTGAAGAAATCTATATATGGCCTCAAACAATCTCCAAGGGCGTGGTACAACAAGTTGAGCACAACCTTGAATGGGAGAGGCTTCAAGAAATCCGAGCTAGACCACACTCTCTTTACCCTCACCACTCCAACAGCTATCATTGTACTTCTAGTGAATGTTGATGATATCATCATCACTGGAAGTGACAAAGAAGGTATCCAAATCACCAAAGATTATTTAAAGTCTGTGTTTGAAATCAAAGACTTAGGAGAGATGAAATACTTCCTTGGAATAGAGATATGTAGATCCAAGGAAGGTTTATTCTTGTCTCAAAGGAAGTATACACTTGATCTTTTGAAAGATGCAGGTATACAAGGAGCAAAGACATTCAAGACACCATTGGAAGATGGATACAAAGTTCCTCGTGAGGGGGAGATAAAAGACAGTCCACCATTCCATGATGCCAAGCTTTATAGAAAGCTTGTTGGTAAGTTGATCTACCTAACCATCACACGACCTGATATATGTTTTGCTGTGAACCAGGTAAGTCAACATATGCAAGGACCAAGGGAACATCACTGGAACATGGTGAACCATCTCCTCATGTACCTGAATGGATCAACAGATCAAGGAGTCTGGATGGGATGCAATGAGAATACTGAAGTGGTGGGGTATTGTGATGCGGATCGGGCTAGAGTCAGGATGGATAGGAACTCGACTACTGGATATTGCAGCTTCATTGGTGGGAAACCATCTCACTCGGGTAAACCAATGGGATTGTCTTCTGGAAATACATCTTGAAAGTCCTGCAAAAGAGAAACCATCTCACTCGGATACACCGGTGTAGAATCTGTTAAGTTCAAAAGAGTTTCTTTAAACACAAGTAAGATAGCAGATTGTTTAGAGTAGAGAGTTCTCTTGATATCACCCATGTTAGCATAGAAGTTTGGCTGCTTAGTTCCAGCCGGTTTAGATCAATCTCCTTCTTCTTTTGGAGTTGAATCTGATCTTGTTGAACTTCCTTAGGTGTCAAGGGAACCAGGGTGGTCTTGCGTCCCTTGAACTCAAAGGAGTGCTTGTTGGTGAAGCCATCATGGATAACTCGGCGATCAGATTGCCAAGGTCTTCCAAGTAGTATGTGACCAGCTTCCATAGGCAACACATCACACAAGACTTCATCTTCATATCTCCCAATGGCTAAGGGAATGAGGACTTGACTTGAAACCTTCATGGTGCCTTCTTCATTCAGCCATTGTAGCCGGTAAGGTTTGGGATGCTTCTGAACCTTCAATCCCAACTTCTTGACCATAGTTTCACTCGCAGCATTCACACAACTGCCTCCATCAACAATGAGGCTGCACACTTTTCCTTGGACCAAGCACCGGGTGTAGAATAGGTTCTCACGTTCCTCTAGCTCCTCAGCCTTGTTTTGCAAGCTTAGAAGCCTTCTAGCTACTAAAAGCTTCCCCTGGACTGGTCCTTCTTCATGTTCCTCTTCACTCTCTTCTTGGTCAGAGTCAGTGTTTTCATCTTCTGAGGCATACTCTCCATCTTCCAGCAGGATCATGACTCTCTTGTTGGTACATTCATTGGCATAATGACCTCTTCCTTGGAACTTGAAACACTTGACATCACGAGCTCTGGAACTAGAAGCTTCAACCTTGCCTTTGCCCTTGTCAAGAGCACTTCTTGGTTTGGTTTCTTCTCTAGGATAGGACTTGTTGTCCTTCTGGAATGGTTTAGACTCCTTAGGGTAAGGTGACTTCTCTTTCTTGGTGTTGTGTAGCCGGTTAGAGCCATAGTGATTGCGTGGATGTCCCTTCCTCTTGAGCTGTTGCTCCAAAAGAATAGCCTTGTGTAGCATCTCTTCAAGCTCCACATAATGTTGCATCTCAACATTGTCTTGTATCTCTCAGTTTAACCCACACAGGAACCTTGACATGGTTGCTTCTCTATCTTCTGATATGCTATCTCTTAGCATGAGCAACTCCATCTCCTGGTAATACTCCTCCACTGATCTTGAACCTTGGGTAAGTTTCCTGAGCCGGTGGTGCAAATCTCTGTGGTAATGACTTGGAACAAACCTCTTGCGCATGATAGACTTCATCTCTGTCCAAGTCTCTACTGGTTCTTCTCCATTCCTCCTACGAGTTGTGATGTACTGATCCCACCAACTTAGAGCATAGTCATAGAACTCAGTGGCAGCAATCTGAATCTTCTTGTGGTTTGTGTACTGCTTACACTGAAAGACTAACTCAATCTTCTTCTCCCACTCAAGGTAGGCATCCGGATCAGCTTTGCCATGGAATGGGGGTATCTTTATCTTCAAACCAGAAAGCTCATCCCCCTGGTTCATCCTTCTTTCTTGGACATGCCTATGTCTTCTTTGGCTTTGTCTTGAGGATGAACTGAGGTGTTCATACTCATTGTCAGTCTCCTCATAACCAGCATGCTCTTGGCGAGTTGCATAAGGTGTCTCTTCTCTCCTAGTCTCTCGGTTTGGAACTTGACTAGTAGCTCTCCTGATGTATTCTCTAAGCTCTCTCCGGATGTCATTGAGGTTGGTCCTCATCATCTCGGTCATGGTTGCTACCATGGTCTGATTAAGTTGAGCCGACATAGCCTCCATAAGAAGCTTGTTCTTCCTGACGAGTGCAGCTTCTTCTTCAGACTCGGATCCCATTGCTTCCTGCACAAAGGAAAACAATATAACCAGTAAAAGATTTCTAGGTAACAAGACAAGCAAAAAGTAAAAAGGTAAAAACAACTAAAGCTTCTTCTGCAAGACAAAAGTAAAAAGGATAATCGGCTACAAGGAAAAAAGAGATTAGGGTTTGCCGATTTCAAGTAAAAAGGAAATTCTTCAAATCTTGTCTAATGTTTTCTAAGCTTGTCTAGCACCCTAAACAACCTTAATCTACTCGTGTTTAAGGTGATTAACAAGATTAACAGATGAAACAAAGTGTTCTAAGAAGTAAAGAACTTATGCGGCTAGGGTTTCTCTCTCTAGGGTTTCTGCAAAGCAAAAAGGAAAAAGTTTAAAACCTTGTCTAATATCTTATGAAACTCGAGCAGCCCTAAACAGATTAGTTCTACTGCTTTATCAAGATGATAGAGATGAAAGACGGATGAAACAAAAAGAACAAGAGAGAAAACGAGTACTTCCCAACCAAAGTTGCTCTGATACCACTTGATGCGTCCCTAGGATGCACTTTGGTTGATGGGGATGGATAGATCCTTGCAAGAACGAATCAGAGACTCAAGTTCTCCAAGGTTGTGGATCGATTGGTGACACAAGAGGGATGATAAGATCTCTTGATACTCCTAGATGAATAACTCGGATATGACACACCAAGCAAACACCCTTAGGTTCCTGGATACTACACACCAGAAGAAACTCGACAACTATTCTAGAGAGAGAGCCGTCAAGAAAGATAGATAACTCGTTGATTAAAAGATGCTTGAGTACAATAGGGTTTAGAGACCCGTTTAAATAAGGAGAAACCAGAGAACATGCTCTCTAGGGTTTCGGAAATAAGCAAAAAGGAAACTATAGTTTAAGTTTAACATAAGCTTTAAAATGAAATAAAAATGTAAACTTCTTTAGTCTTGGACCGAGAAAGTGCCTAAGTGATGTGAAGACAAGTTGTGGCCTCGTTAAAACCTTCCTTCGGAAAACCTCGTGGGACAAAACCAAAAGCAAGGAAAAGAGCATGCACCCCATGTCTTGCCTAGACACTAACTCAGCTTGATGTAGAGCTGGTTTGAATGGTGATCAAGACATCTCGGATCAGACCTTGTCCAAGAATTTCTTGTTGTGGATGTGAAGTGAGTAATCCAACAACATTCTCTTTAAGCTTCTTGACTCTGGAACGAGTCATGGGACCTTCAGGAATGGCTAGAGCATCATCACCAGGTTGCTGGTGCATTGTGGCTTCTTGTGGTTCATCTAGACTCTCCTTGTTCTCCTTAGTGATCCGGTCCATGATCACATCATACTTCTTATAGGATGCCTAAGACTCTTAATCAGTAGAGGTGTCAAATGGGTGGGCTGTCCATGGGCTTGCCCAGTCCAATTCATTTTGGGCGGACTATGGACGTGCCCAATTAATAAATGGTCCAACTGGACAAAAGACCAATTGGTCCATGGTCCAATTGGGTGAAGACCAAATGGACAATGGGTGTCCATGGGCCTCCTAAAAATATACATTTATAATTTTGACAAAAATATAGTTATACAAATTCAGTGAAAAAACATATTTTCAACGAAAAAATTTAAAATTCTACGAGATTGATGGAAAATCACATTTTTCAATCTTGGCGGAAAAGCTTAATTTTTTGGTTTTCTCGGGAAAACTTAATTTCTTGTTTTTGGTGAGAAAACTTAATTTCTCAGTTTTAGCGGCAAAATAATAATTTTTATTTTGGCGGGAAAACATAATTTCTCGGTTTTGACGGAAAAAACATTATTTTTTGTTTTTGGCGGAAAACATAATTTCTCGGTTTTAACAGAAAAACATTATTTTTTATTTTTGGCGGGAAAACTTAATTTCTCGGTTTTGACGGGAAAACATGATTTTTTTGGTTTTGACGGAAAAACGTGATTTTTTTCTTCGTTTTGACGGGAAAACTTAATTTTTCAGTTTTGGTGGGAAAACGTGAATTTTTTGGTTTGGCGGAGAAACTTATTTTCTCGGTTTTGGCGGGAAAACTTATTTTCTCTATTTTTGCGAAAAACGTGATTTCTCAATTTTGGCGGGCAAACTTAATTTCTTGATTTTGGCGGAAAACTTCTTTTCACGGTTTTTTCGGGAAAACTTATTTTCTCGGTTTTGACGGAAAAACGCGATTTTTTTGTTTTGACGGAAAAATATGATTTCTCATTTTTGGCAAGAAAATGTGATTTTCGGTTTTGGCGGGAAAACATAATTTCCCGGTTTTGGCGAAAAAACATTATTTCTCGGTTTTGGCGGGAAAACATTATTTTTCGGTTTTGGCAGGAAAACGCGATTTTTCGGTTTTGGCGGAAAACGCGATTTCTCAGTTTTGAGGAGAAAACTTGATTTTTCGATTTTGACGAGAAAAAATGATTTTTAGTTTTTGCGGGAAAACGTAATTTTTCGTTTTGGCGGGAAAAAATGATTTCTCGGCTTTGGCGAAAAAATATCATTTCTCGGTTTTGGTGGGAAAACCTTATTTTCGGTTTTAGCGGGAAAATGCGATTTTTTGGTTTTTGATGGAAAAAAGTGTTTTGGCGGGAAAACATAATTTCCTTATTTTAAAGAAAAAATGTAGTTTTTCAATAATTAAAAATAATTCTAAATACTATTGGGTGTCCATGGGTATGCCCAAATGGACATGGTCTCTATTGGTTATGGACACTTGTTTAGACCATTGTCCAATATGGACCGCCCACTACTGTCCAGAAGCTAAAATGGTCCAATTGGTTAAGCCCATTTGGGTTCTGGACGGACCATTTGACACCTCTATTAATCAGATAGATACTCTAGGAGAATCACATAGATCATATGCGGCTACTAGTATGTCAACTAAACCTTTAGTTGTTGATTCTGGTGCTTCTCATCACATGATAAGTGACACCAGTCTTATAAATGATATAGAACCGGCTTATGGTCATGTTATGATTTCAAATGGTGATAGAGTAGCTATAAAAGGAATTGGAACCTTGAACCTATTTGATAAAGAGTCTAGAGCTTTCTATATGCCTGAGTTCACTTCAAATCTCTTATCCGTCAAGAAATGCACTAATGATCTTCAATGCAATGTTATATTTAGTCCTAACGATGTGAAGTTTCAGGATATTGAGAGCAGTAAGTTGATTGGGAAAGGAGTAACCAAGGGAGATCTTTATATGCTTGAAGACCTTACCCCTATTTCCAATTCTAGTTACTCGTTTAGTTTTGTTTCTTCTTCAAATAATGATGCTTTGTGGCATGCTAGATTAGGTCATCCCCATGTTAGGGCTCTTAGTTTGATGTTACTCGGTGTCATGGTTAAAAATAATGAATGTGAAGCATGCATTTTGGGTAAACATTGTAAGACAGTCTTTAAGAAATCAAGTACTATCTATGAGAAGTGTTTTGATCTTGTTTATTCTGATGTTTGGACTGCTCCTTGTTTATCCAAAGAGAACTATAAGTATTTTGTTACATTCATTGATGAGAATCTAAATACACCTGGGTAACACTCATTAAAACTAAGGATAGGGTGCTAGATGCATTTAAAAACTTTCAGACTTATGTGTCTAACAATTATAATGTCAAGATTAAGATTTTCAGATCAGCTAATGGTGGGGAATAC
>CAJHQP010004191.1:0-58167 GCA_905132765.1 Moricandia arvensis
CATATAAATCTAACTTACAATTTTATTTTAGAAAAGGATTCAGTTTTGGCAAGTTTTGATAAAAAAAAATTGGTTTGAGTTCCATGTTACAGTTTCGTTTGGGGTCCATGTCATAAGGA
Organism: Moricandia arvensis; assembly: GCA_905132765.1. Taxonomy (NCBI): domain Eukaryota; kingdom Viridiplantae; phylum Streptophyta; class Magnoliopsida; order Brassicales; family Brassicaceae; genus Moricandia; species Moricandia arvensis. The sequence continues at coordinate 120 of CAJHQP010004191.1, forward strand.
TCACTACATGGGGATTGTGAAGATGCAAGATGTCTGCCCTGAAGTAGTCGCTGACGTAGATGCTAACGCAGACGACGTGTTGAGTGGTGAAGACCATGTGGAGTCAAGATGCTGAGCTGGAGTCGTGTAGACTTGGAGAGCAAGTGGGTATCTTGGAGAAAAGGCAAGAGGAACAAACTTGGGGAGGAAGTTTATGACTTAAAGGAAGAGGAATAAGTGCATTCCAAGAAAAGGAAAGTTGCACTTATTGATATGGAAGATGTCCATATTGTGGTTCCTTAGATACTAGGGTTTCGGGAACTTGGAGAATAACTATAAAATAGTTATGGGGTCGTCTGTAATCAGACAGAGACACATAGACTGATTTAATAGAGAGAGAAGCTCTTGGTGTGTTCTTGGTCTTGCTGAAGCAGTTGCCGAAGTACGTGACGGAGGAGAGATATAAGCTGGTAGCTTAGGAATCCTTCAGTACCAGTTGTTAGGGTGTTAACAGACTATGTAAGGCTGATTAAGCAAGTCTTGTAAAGATTGTTTAAAAGGAGATTATAATAAAGCATAGTGGTTGCTTGTATTGTTTTGTCTCTGGTTTACTTTCTGCATTACTTAATTGTGGTGTCATCTTTGCACTTACAATTGGTATCAGAGCGGGGCACCTAAGTTATCGGTGTAATCCTGAAGGTGAAGATGGACACGATTGTTTCTAAGCAGAAGATGATCATGTTGAATGCGGACCAGTATGGTCATTGGAAGGCTCGCATGAAGCAGTTGATTCGAGGAATCAATGAAGATGCGTGGACTGCTGTGGAGACTGGGTGGGAGGAGCCTACCATAGTCACGGATGATGGGAAGAAGCCCAAGCCAAAAGAATACTGGACAGAGGCAGAGCGCAATGCATCAAAGTTTAATGCAAAGGCGTTGTCGTGATCTTTGGAGCTGTTGAAGCAGAGCAGTTCCAGCTGATTCAGGGGAGTACTTCAGCTAAAGAGGCTGGGAGATCCTGCTGAATTCGTTTGAAGGAGATGATAGTGTCAAGAGGACACATCTGGATCATCTTGAGTCGCAGTTTGAGAATCTCAGGTGGTATGAAAATGGATTCTGTGGCGAGCTTCAGTGCCAACTTAATGCTATGGCGCAGAAGCATTGTAATTGGAAAGAAGTACAAGGAGAAGAAGCTGGTAAAGAAGTTGCTACGAGTCCTGTTTCCAGTAACCTTGTAGCTAGATATAGACACGGTCTTCGATGAAATTATGTACTACGCAACGAGATGATGCAGCTAAGTTTGACAGCTTGTGGGTTATGCTGAACGGCAGAGAGACGATGCTGGAGAACGACAGATAGTCGTCATGAGTCTCTCGTTAGGGTGGTACCATCACAGAAGTGACACCGACAATTAATAATGCAGAAAAGTTAACCAGAGACAACATACAAGCAACCAAGCTCATCTTTACCCCATTTGGACTGGTTTCGCCTTTAGGTCTGGTACTGCACTGGTACTGAAGGATTCCTACTCAGGCCTTATATCTCTCCTCCGTCACGTCTTGGGCAGACTGCTAGGCAAAGACAGAACCAGGGCTTTCTCTCTATTAATCAGTCTTGTTCCTGTCTGTAGCGACCCATAACTATTTTATAGTTATTCTCCAAGTTCCGACTATATTAGGAACTTGGAATCTTCCAGTGATTTCCTTCTTGAAAAGACGGTCTTGAATATGACTACAAACACAGATGAGCTCAAGTTTGACAAGCTTGTGGTATGCTGAAGGCAGAAGAGATGGAGACAGACAGTAGCTCGATCTCTACGTTAGGTGGTACCTCAAAGAGCATAGCGCTTGTAGTTGATAAAGATGGTGATAAATCTGCGAATCTTGAAGATGCCATGGGTATGTTGGCTAGAAATCTTGGTAAGATGATGAATTCTTCTGGTGGGAAGAATCAGTATGGTCGACAGAGAAGTTGGCGTGACAAAAGAAGAGAAGGTCTCAAGTGCTACGAGTGTGAAGGTGTAGGTCATGTGAAGGCTGACTGTCCTCTTGCACAACGAAAGGAACTCAAGTGCCCTGAGTGTAAAGGTGTTGGACACGCACGGCGTGAATGTCCGAACTTAAAGAAGGGAAAAAGAGTTTCATTGGAGTCATCTGATGATTCAGAATCTGAAGAAGATGGAAAGGTGATGAAGAATCTTTTTTCTTTTGGTGCTTACTAGGATGGGTCTAGTGAATCTTTTGATTCAGATAGTGGTACAGACACTGAGGAGTATCACGTGCTGTATGATAAGTGGTTGAATCTCAAGGATGAGAATCTAAGATTGCAACACGATCTGGTGCAGAGTCGTGAGCAGGATGTGGCTCAGAAGCAAAGCAAGTTGGTTGAAGAACTTGTTGAAGAACTTGCAGCTGTAAAAGAGAAGAATAAGTTTCTCGAGCAGGAAGTTAGCAAGCTGAGGGAAGTTGCTACTGGTGAACAAGAGAGAGCAAGGATGCTGGAATGTGATTTGGCTGAGAATCACAAGCAGATCAGGATGCTCAACAGTGGATCCAAGAACTTGGATCAAATCCTATCAATGGGTCAACCAGCCAAGGTGAACTGGGGACTAGGACATCAAGGTTTTGAGAGTACTAAGGAAGTACAACAGAAGGGGCTGTCACACTTCGTGCAAGGAAGCACATCAAAAAGTGGAGCCAAAGAAGTTCGTCGGGAAGTACGTCGGGACGTACATCAGGGAGTACGACAGGAAGTTCTACTGCGTGAAGCTGTGAGTAGCAAGACAAAGGTTGTACATCAGTGAAACAACATGAAGGTCAGATAGGAGGTTCTGAATCATGGTTGTGCAGCTGGTACAAGGAAGGAGGTTGATCGGTGCATCAGCAACTGTGTCAGGCCAAACAAGAAGCAACATCGGATGTGCTGTTGGTTCTGTGGGAAGGTTGGACACAAGAAGGTGGAGTGTTTTGCTCGTGAGAAGAGCAGATACATGTTAAAGAAGGTGAAAAAGACGTTCACTAAACTCAAGTGGGTTGAAAAAGTGGTGTTAGCCAAAACTGGCTTACTTGATGAGATCAAGGAAGAGACATCAGAAGAAGGATGCAGCTCGGTTAGGAGTGATGTTGAGGAAGATCAGAAAGCATCAAATCTGGAGTCAGAACAAAGAGTTGTTCATGGCACAAAGGGGAAGGAGATCGAAGTGGGTCAGGAAGTGATGCGAGGTGATCTTCAGGAGGGTGATAGTGAAATCACTCCAAGACAGTAGCAACGAGTGCAGAATGCACTCGGTGTGGATGAGGAAGGGCTCATGGTCAAGAAGACGACACATGAAGGAAGGCAAGTCCTCAAAAGAAGCTGGTCGAAACGTAGTTCGACAGGTGCGTCAGAGCATGATGTAGTACTTGTAATCTATTCCGCTGCAGCAGAGGTTGTATCATGATTACGCATGAAGAAGCAGACGGGTTTGTCTGTAAGGCTTGACATCTAAGCATATGTTTTAGCTTAGTATGCAATCAAGCAGGGGGAGAATGGTGACGTTCTGGTCAAGAGAAGAATGCATATCTCATGGGGGAGAAAAGCATGGTGTGGTGCACATCTCGTGGGGGAGAAAAGCATGATTAGCATGGAAGTTTCCAGGTGGGGAACGTGGTTGTTGAACCAGAAGAATGTTGTGCTTGATCGGCACACAAAGCTAAAAGGGGGAGATTGAAGATGCAAGATGTCTGCCCTGAAGTAGTCGTTGACGTAGATGCTGATGCAGATGACGTGTTGAGTGGTGAAGACCATGTGGAGTCAAGATGCTGAGCTGGAGTCGTGTAGACTTGGAGAGCAAGTGGGTATCTTGGAGAAAAGGAAAGAGGAATAAACTTGGAGAGCAAATTTATGACTTAAAGGAAGAGGAATAAGTGCATTCCAAAAAAGATAAGTTGCACTTATTGATATGGAAGATGTCCATATTGTGGTGCCTTGGAGACTAGGGTTTCGGGAACTTGGAGAATAACTATAAAATAGTTATGGGGTCGTCTGTAATTAGACAGAGACACATAAACTGATTTTATAGAGAGAGAAGCTCTTGGTGTGTTCTTGGTCGTGCTGAAGCAGTTGCCGAAGTACGTGACGGAGGAGAGATACAAGCAGGTAGGTTAGGAATCCTTCAGTACCAGTTGTTAGGGTGTTAACAGACTGTGTAAGGCTGATTAAGCAAGTCTTGTAAAGATTGTTTAAAAGGAAATTCTAATAAAGCATAGTAGTTGCTTTTATTATTTTGTTTCTGGTTAACTTTCTGTATTACTTAATTGTGATGTCATCTTTGCACTTACAGATTGGGGGCATTTGTTAGGCTTCCATGTTACAGTTTCGTTTGGGTTCCATGTCATAAGGATCACTACATGGGGATTGGGGGCATTTGTAAGGCGTCCAATGTTATTCATGCTTAAAACAGTTGTTTTGTTGCCTACGTAATTATTTGTTTTTTTCATTTTTGACATCATACAGTTTATCTATTATCAAAGTAATGTTCTGGGTAACCGGATCTCAATAGCATTACCAACGAAATGCAATCCTTATAAAATGTTCTTGTAGTCCCCCTTAATGGATATGGTGTTTTGTTCTCTAAATTGGTGTGGTACATAGCATAAAAATCTAAATATCTATTCTTCAGAACGTCTAACTCTTTTAAATTAGTAGAAAAAACCCGTCATGCGTCTGAGTCTTTTATCAACGATATTAGATCTTAGAATATTTACCAAAATATTGACAAGGTGAGTATTAAAGCAAGCTTTCTATTGTCCATACTAATGCATCTACCTCCAAATATTAACGATGGTAGTACTCTTTTTCTATGAACTTTTTACATCCATAAGTTGAATTGTACCCTTTATATAACTTTAGATAAATTAAGATTATGACTAATGTTTAATTATTTATAAATTGTGAATATTTTAACAAGTGTGAATAAATGCTATGTTCTTTCATATATTATGAAATTTGAAGTGATTTATACTTTACATTTTCTTTTTATTTCAGTTTTTATAATTTTGTTTGAAGAAAACTACTCATTTTCCCCCTTTTGTATTTTAAAATCTAAACACTTCACAAAAAGAAAATTTGAACAATTATCTTAAATTAGCATAAAAGTGAAAGTTTACAATCTAACTAAAAATTTTATATGTCGCAATCAGACACATTATCATACATGGTATATTCAAAATAATTCAATTTCTTACAAAATTTTTTGAAATACTTTAAGTTGCCTACCATTTTTCAAAAATTACTTCAATCACAAATACCGTAATATTTAAGTTTAGGTTTTATTCTTCAAATGATTAACATCATCTCGGTATCTCAGGGAAACAAAATCAAATCAAACAAATACCAAACAGATTTCAGAAATTAATGGCAAAGTGGGAGACTACCACATTATCCAAGAAGGGAAAATTTGACTTGTTTATATATGGAATAACACATGCTGGTGTTCAAAGGATATTTCGAGGGGACTGGACCACCCACGCGCACGCCACCTCTATTTTCCAGCCGGGTCGGTGTGATTTTGGGTCCTGGTGAAGGGCCGAATGCCCAATAACTAACTACTTGGGTTAAGTTTTGGTTAGTATTTTCTAGTCCAAACCAAGATTTAAACCTTATGGTTTATTTTTTTGTTCTTAATTCAAAAACCAATATGCTAATAAAATCATATGAGATTTGTTGGCCAACCATATATTCCTCTCTCTCTGCACGTTGGCCAACCATATCTTCTTTTGGCTCCTCTAGTTGAAGTATCGGGCCCCTTTTTGTTGCCTAGGTTACACCTTCGGAATACCCCAGAAGGGAATTTTTCTATACTTCCCTAAATCTTCACGAAGCTAATTGCTCTCTCATATGCGTTTAGAAATAGAGTTGTCGATATCTTTACACATAAAATATTAGCAATCTCTCTCTTTTCAGAGTAAGTCATCAAGGGTGTTTCGTAGAGTAATGTTCACATAGATTGTTTATGAGTGATGTGTGAGTGATCTTAAATGGTTTTATCATGTGACTCGTTATTCGCTAAGGCCCGTCTAACTAATTAATGAATTTAAGATTTAAGATTTAAGGAAAGAGTCATATCTTGACTCAATGTCATTTACGAAAATGTTTTCTAAATTGTCTTTATCTTTATATATTTCTTTAAAATCGTTTCTATATTAATCGCAAATTTTTATTTGGTTTTCTGAGTCTTACGAGAACAACCGACGAGCACATACAAGTATTTTGGCATGTTGAAGATGAGGAATAACCTCGCATGGGGGCCTAATAGCTGATCTGAGTGTGCATATATCATACAGATAAAAGAGAGACTCTGAGGCCATTTGGGAGGAAAATGAAGAGTTATTTTATGACAATTCCTGATGCCAAAATCAGACATCAATCGAATGAGAGTTTGATGATTTAGAAGGTCGTTGTACCTTCAGGTAAAACAATTTTTCGGTAAATCCTAACTTATGTTTGTTTATGTTTTTAAATGAATTGTGGAAGCGAGAGAAAGAAGGTAAAAACTATTTTCTTGTTTTTTGATAATTCAAGGTGTTCGGCGGGCAGAGTCCCAACCAAATAATTTCGTTGGGGTTGTTCACCGGCGTCATACGATTTGGTTGCTTGTAATACGAATTAGATATCAATGTCCTCTGGCTAAACAGGCAGGTTATCTAAGATGGTAAGTTTCGAATTTGGGTTGATTAGCACCTTTCCAAACTCTCCATTACCAATCAGCAACGCTTTTGCGGTTAACTATTTTCTTGTTTTTTCATTTCATTCTTTTAGAATGAGAATACAGTTCTCTTTTACAAAATTTCATTTTTTTATTGTCAAAGAAGTTTCATAAAATGCTTTAAAACCTTTATGCTGCTCTTCTCGAATTTTATGATGGCGGTACTTGAACGATTTGTAGATTTCTTTCTAATGCCCCGACCGCCCACAGCTAATGAACCTTCCACGCCGACTCTCTCGGCCCATGGATCTTATTCCATGTGACGACTGGTGCGTTAATTTTCTGAAGGCTAGAAAAGTAGAAAGTTTTGTTTATTGACCATGCAATCACCACGCGAACTTTTCCCGTGTTTTAACCTCGCTCGCACGGTATTGTGAATCACTTCCAGATAGGTACTCATCCCTCCACTAATCCAGAAAAAGCACGTTTAAATCTGGAGTTGTAAACAGATGTTGACAAAAAAAGTAAGCATACTTTTTATGACATAGGTAGCCAAATTAGTTCTATTAACTCTTCATCATATACCAGAAATTTAGATGTTAAAGTTCACCCCCACTCACAGCGTGCAATGCGCACCACGACATATCTCAAGATGTCTCTCGGTCATAACCAAGATGGTTAACCAGCTTTGATACCACTTGTAACATTCAGATCGTCTACGGCTAATGGACATCCCACGCCCGCTCTCTCACCCGTGGGCTTTATTCCATGCGACGGAGAATGCATTAATTTTCAAAGGCTAGAAAGTCTTGTTTTTTGACTATGTAATCACCACCCAACCTTTCTCTGTGCTTTAGCCTCACTTTTATGATATCGTTAATCACTTCTTGATAGGTCACCCATCCTTCTACTATTCCAATGTAAGCATGGTTAATTTTGGAGTTATAAATGGATGTGTGACGGAATAAGTAATTGCAGTTTGATGACATAGTAATCAAATCAATTCTATTAAACATTTCATCATATACCAAGAATGGGAATGCTATATTCATGTTTTGGTTTAACACGATTTTTAGAAAGAGCGGTGACTCGTGCATCCACCATATCTAACTGCTATACCTACTGAAATGTTTTTACTACATGTCCGTTTTTTTTTAAACACCTTTTTACTACATGTCCATTCCTTGAAAATAGTTTAAAGATAAAAATCCAGAATCTTCCTGCTGTCGTTATCAGTCCCATTCTTTAAATAGTTTTATTTTAGAAAATGATTCTGTTTTAGCAAGTTATGATTAAAAAAAATTTGGTTTGGGGTCCATGTCATAAGGATCACTACATGGTGGCATTTGTTAGGCGTCCAACGTTATTCATGCTTAAAACATTTGCTTCCTTCCCTACGTAATTATTTGTTTTTCTTTTAGTTCATCTGTTACTCAAAGAAATGATCTGCGTAACTGGATCTCAATAGCATTATTGTTTGTACCGACTTATGTTGGGCGTTTAGGGTTGACGGAACTCGTCGGCGATTTTTTCAAAGACGACTAAACGGAGTGGATTTGATTTCTGGATAGTATAAAAGGAATAAATTTTTTTATTCAGTAAGTCAGAAAAGTGAATACAAGGAAGTCTAGATTTAGAAATATTGGAAACCCTAGTTCTAGCCGCCTTGCTCATGTTCTCCCTTTTTCCTCTATGGCACTTTGCCTCCTTTTATAGGCCGCTGGTCGTTGATACCCTAAGCCGGTTCTCACCTGGGCCTTGGCCGAAATGGGCTTCGACCAAAACGACTGGGCTGATGGTCGTTTTGGCTCTTTCGTTGATTGGACAGAGGACCAAAACTACGCCGTTTTGGACTTTGTAATTCGGACATGTTGTTCCTTGGGCCTTGGAAGGTGGGTGCAACCTATCTCCTACATTAAGTCCCCCTAGTTCGCTTGTGATTGTCATGGACGATCCGAGTGAATTTGCTCGTCGGGTTCAAAAATAATAGGCCGGATTGTAGCTGTTTTGTCGCTGAGTCAGGTTGTGTGTCGTTTTGTCATTTCGTGAGTCCTGCCGTAACGTTTCAATGACCCATTTTCTGACTTTTCCCGAACCAAATTTTCGAGTTCCACAGTTCAGCTGGGAAGACGAATCATCGCGAGAAAATTGGGCTTTTTGGGGCGGGAAGGCCAAGCGTCTCGAGTAAACTGGACTTTCGACGATTCCCCAGGCCCAATTAGGCCCCTTCTAGACCTAATCATTGCGCTTTGGGGGACGCATGCCTTTGAGGTCGTGATCATGGTTCGCAGGTCGATGGGGACACTTTGTTGCGGGAAGTCGGTCTTTCGTTTAAGCATATGTCGTAGGTCGCCTGGTTCGGCTGAGATGTCGGCCTGGGGCCCGAAGTGTTTGCGCCGGTTTAGGTTGGAGCGCAAGTCATCAATCGAATCGAGTTTTTTTGTCATCATCCGGAGTACTTGACCTGCCCAATATTACATTGACACCACGCATGTGCCTAGGCTGTTCTTCGTCGGGAGATACGTCGTCGGTCTCGCGCTCATTTTTGGCATTGTCCTTGTCTTTCGGCCGACGCTCGCCTTCGAAGATCCTTCCCTTTGGTCTTTGTGCCTTCATTTCCTTATTCTTGCTCCAGCCCTTGCTGTTTTTCGGCTTTTGCTTTGGCGGCTCAACGTTAGAGGTGCCTTTGTTGTATGAGGCGAGCAAGGCCTCGAGTAGGTGCTTGCATTCTTTGGTGTCGTGTCCCTTGACTTTGTGGTAGTCGCAGAACTTGCTAAGGTCGAGGGAGCTCAGGTTTGAGCTGGTGCCATGGTTAGATGTTTCGGACGAAGCGGGAGCTTTTCCATCGGAGTCCCTCTCCCAGTGATTCCAGCCTTTCTCTCGGACGATTATGATGTCTGGCATGTCGACCTTCGAGACAATGGCCTTGAATTTTCCCATGAAGTCACGGAGGCTCTGACCTGACGACTGAGAGAGATTCCACAAGTCGGATGTAGTAAATCCTTGTCACGTGAAGATGATGTAGTGCTTGAGGAAAGCGGTCGAGAGATCGTGGAAGCTGTTGACAGAGTTTTTGGGGAGTCGGGAGAACCAGTTGAGGGCTGCTCCTTAAAGACTCTCGACAAAGAGTTGACAGTAGCCGGCGCCCTTCTCTTCAGAAGTAAAGTGTGCGCATCCCATTGCTATGTTGAACAAAGTGATGTGTTTGGTTGGGTCGGTGTTCCCGGACAACGATGGTAAGCGGAAATTCTCTGTGGGGCGAAGTCGGACGATGGTGACTTGTGGAGAGAACAGAGTTCGGAGTGTGTCCGCGAGGACACGTTCTATCTGGGGGGCTGAGGTCGTCACGCAGTGGATCTTAGAGTGAATGTCCTGGAGCGATAGTTTAAGTTTGGCGAGTTCACGGATCGTCTGCGGATCTGGACCGTTGGGGTTTGCGAGTTCGGTCCGTTGGAAGTTTGCTCGGGAGTTTGCGTGTTTCCCCCTGCGACCTGGCTTTGTGTTCTGAGAGCCTGGTTGGCGGTAGTGTTAAACAGGTGCCGACGAATCATCGTCGTCGGGGCACTAGGTTATGCAGTAAGAGGGGCGAGGATTGCTGCCAAAGCGGCGAGCTGTTCGGTGGTCGCTTTTTGTGCAGTGTCTTGTTGGGCGAACCGCTCCATGTTGGCGCTGAAGTAGGCGGGTTCCTCCGGTGCAGCTGTGGCCGGGGGGAGTTCTGCAGCTTCACGTTCCTCGCCTGAGGTTGAATCGTCGTGACTAGAGCCCATCGTTTGTTTTCGTTACTCTGAGAGGCCCCACGGTGGGCGCCTACTGTTTGAATCGAGTTTTGTCGGTGTTTAGGGTTGATGGAACTCGTTGGTGAGTCCTTTCAAAGACGACTAAACGGAGTTGACTTGGTTTCTGGGTAGTATGAAAGGAACAATTTTCTTTATTCAGTAAGTCGGAAAAGTGAATACAAGGAAGTATATATTTAGAAATATTAGAAACCCTAGTTCTACCCGCCTTGCTCTTGTTCTCCCCTTTCTTCAATGGCACTTCGCCTCCTTTATAGGCCGCTGGTCGTTGATGCCCTAAGCCGGTTCTCACCTGGGCCTTGGCCGAAATGGGCTTCGACCAAAACGACCGGCTGCTTGTCGTTTTGGCTCTTTCGTTGATTGGACAGCCGACCAAAACTACGCCGTTTTGCCCTTTGTAATTCGGACCTGCTGTTCCTTGGGCCTTGGAAGGTGTGTGCATATCCTTATAAAATGCTCTTGTAGTCCTCCTTGATGAATATGGTGTTTTGTTATCTAAATGAGTGTGGTACACAGTAGAAAAATCTAAATTTATATTCTTCAGAACGTATAACTCTTATAAATTTGTAGAAAAGCTTGATCATGCCTCTGAGCCTTTTATCATCGATGTCAGGTCTTAGAATATTTACTAAAATTTCGACAAAGTGAGTATTAAAGCAAGCTTTCCATTGTCCATACTAATGCATCTACCTCCAAATTTAATGATGACACTCTTTTTCTATGAACTTTTTACATCCATAAGTTGAATTGTACCGTTATATAACTTTAGATATATTTATATTATGACTAGTATTTAATTGTCTATAAATTGGGAATATTTTGATAAGTGTGAATAAATGCTATGTTCTTTCATATATTATGAAATTTTGAAGTGAGTTATACTTTACATTTTCTTTATATTTCAGTTTTTATAGTTTTCTTTCAAGAAAACTACTCATTTCCCCCCTTTTTATTTTAAAATCTAAACACTTCACAAAAGAAAATTGTAACAGTTATCTTAAATTAACATTTATAGAAATTTTACAATCTTACAATACTAAAAGTTCAATAAGGTGAAAGGACAGACATGTCACTTCATTTAAAATAATCAGCCAATCCGAATATTTTAAAACGCCATGTCATCTTCTCTATGGGCTCATATCTATGTTTGGCCCAAATAACATTAACTCTCAAAATCATATTTTTGTGCATCATCGGCCCATCATGTATTTCTGAAAACCTTAACCCATTAAGCGGTTATCTACCAAACGCCTTCTAAGTTTCTTCTTCCTCCAACCTCCGTTGCGTCTTCTAAGATTTATTCCAGCATAAGTTTCCAGACTCATCAACTTTTACGGATCCAAAAGCAAAGCGGTATATCAGATTGCTGATCATGGAGACATTAACTCTCAAAATCATATTTTTGTGCATCTTCGACCCATCCTGTATTTCTGAAAACCTTAACTCACTAAGCGTTGATCTACCAAACGCTTTTTGAATTTCTTCTTCCTCTAACCTCTGTTGCGTCTTCTAGGATTTATTCCAACATAAGCTTACAGACTCATCAACTTTTACGGATCGAAAAGCAAAGCGGTATATCAGGTTACTGATGACGGCGTAATCTTTTCTTTCTCATGGAACTCTACCATGTCCGCTCTTGAAAACAGTCCCATCTCTTTCGACAAAGACCGGATCTGGTTCCATTCACACGAAAGTGAAGTTGTTTATAATTCCAGTTGCTGATAAAATATTATATTTTTTATTATTTTCCATCTAACTTATACTCTTCCTGAAAATGTAATACATGTGTTGGCCACATGAAGCTGGTCAATGGATAGACCCTCATTGATCGTCCCATTCTCGACGAAGTGGAAATAGCAACCACACACTGTTGGTTTATGTGCAATCACATGAGTATGTGTTTTCTTATTTTTAGTCACCACCTCTTAGTACATCTCTTATCCCGTCAATATTAATCTTTTGCAGCGGGCCTGCGATGAAGCTTTACCTTTCGGACCAGGCTGCAACAGACTTCTGCAATAAATTTAAATCCTCTGAAAACACTCCCGCGCTGTTTTTAGTCACAATTGCTAACCCGAAACGTCATGGAGGTTATAATTTCTCTCTTTCGTATGATATATATTCACTAATAACTGTGATGTAATATGTTTTTTCAAATAGTTTGGCCGCTGCTTATGTTTGTGTATAATTGTGTTTGTAAGTGTAGTTTGGGTGAAACTCGATTAAATTATTAACTTTGGTGAGATATTAGGATTCACTGTGGTCGGCTATGTCATGTCTCACTGATGTGATCATGTGAGGTTATTATGTCTGACACTTTGCCATTATAGAGAAAGATAGTGTGAAACTCCTTTTGTAGATGTTATGAAAGTTTTTAGTACTGTTGTTCGATAGATATTTGCAGATCATCAGCATTTTGAGATTTATGGTTTCAAGAACATTGTTGGAATTATTTTTGGCTATCGTGGCTTCTCCAAATACGATATATCCGAAATACAGCTATAAGTTTGATTCTCCTCTTTGAACCTGGAATATTTTCTCTTTTTTTCCTCTTTGAAATGGTGGTATGCTTGATGGTGTTCCTGTGAAATAGGTTGCTCTCTCACGTGAGGTAAAACCTAATTGCCTCAGCCCTTGAAGCGATGGGAATGTCAAGCTCGCCTCAGAGCTATAGCTTCGCTTCGAAACGCCTCACCAACTTAAGGTGTAGTCTGACCCTACACGTAAGATTAGTGGTTAGGATATAGAAATCATTCGTGTTCTTCCAATTCTTTTTATATCCTTAACAGAGGAAAAACAAGAACCAAAAATTTTATAGGATCAGAAGTACAAGAAAAAAAAAAGAATAGACTTAGACAATGCAAGAGTCACGATGAAAATATATTTTTCAAGAAAGTAAAGACACTAATTAGTCAGCTTTACGTTAATTAAAGTTTCGAAACCATAAACAGAAAATAAATATAATCTTAATCATAATTCTTTTTTTTTGAAATGTAAAGTAATATTTGATAGAAAACTTACAGTTAGTCTCATAAACAGTGAAGCGTGAGGTTTCCGAAGCGACTCGAGGCAAGGTTGAAGTGATGCTTTCTCGAATTCGCCTTGCTTCACAACTCTAAGGCGGTGAACCCCAAACAAAGGTCGCCTCACGCCTTAGGTTCGCTAAGGCACACTTTTTAAACCCAGAGCTAAACCTGTTTTAAAGTTTTCCATTTTTCTATAGTCTTAGAATTTGTTATTGCATAAAAACAATCTAGAAAGCAGGAGCTTCGAGAAGTCATCAAAGGATCAGATTATCTATGTAGATGTCAAGAATGCGATTTCACAGAGGTGAGTGAATATGTAATTCTCTTATGCAACCCTGACTAATTAATTATGTGTGTTGACTTTAATTCATTTGAGTTGTTTAATGTGTATGCATTTAAGAAGCACGTCGGAAACAAAGCCTCCGAACAATCATGAACCTTAGAACACTCCAGAAACAATGTTGTTTGATGTGGATCAAATTGTATTTGGCTCTCTATCAACCAGAAAGATTTTTGCATATGGAAGGGTCCATTTTTTTTTCATCTTCATGTATTTGTATCTTCTTTGTCTTCGTTCAGAATCGTTCCAACCACCGATTCAGAAACTTCAGCGTATCTATGGCAAAGAAAAGCGTTCCTTTTGAATGTATAATTATGTAAAAATTATAAGATTGTAAACAGATTACTTGATCTTACTTGGTGTAAAAACTTTGGTTCCAAAGCAAGTTGTATCCTCTCCAGCTTCCATCCCTTCACTAGAAGCTTTCTTTTTGCAACCTTTAGGTATACCCAAGTTTTCATACATCACTTCATCTTTCTTGCTAGCTTCCTCGCTTCTCTTCTGTATTCTCCCGCTGTCTCTTTGGTTTTGAGAAAACAAAGAAAAAGTTTATAAATTTTGAAAGTAGATTTGGGTGGTTTAAGATTTGAGGTAAGAGACATGTTTTTTACTTACCTAAAAGTGTTGGATAATTATTCGTTTCAGAAGCTCCAGTGGCAGATCCCATGGTTCAAAGCTACATAGATATAGAAGAGGTAAACTCATAAAAACAGAAAGATCACAGAGTTAGTGTTCTAATTTTTAAATTGTCTAAGATTCAAACCTGGAAACATCTCCACTCTTCTCATATCTCTCTTAGGTAATGATTAATTTTAAAAAGGCTAGCTCATAATGAAGATCTTAAGTCATGAGAAGTATGAAAAACAAATCATTTTGCTATATATGAAATAGTGAGAAGTACGAAAAATAACTCCATCCAATTAAACTACAATCTTTCAGCATATATTGAGCCTTTGTAAGAAATTAATATTATAAACTATAAATTACAAAAAAATAATTAAATCATCACATATTTCTCTTATATACTACAAAATATTGATCATAGAAAATATTCTAATTACATTTTATTTTAGCTTTTTTATCAACTCATTTTATTCTAGCTATAAGGAGTTTTAATACAGTAAAATTTGTAGAATCATATACACCAGTTTAGAAAGATCCGTCTAAAACTTTCTAAAATTTTTTTAGTAACGAGAGAATCTGATAATACTACTTAAAGAAGTAGCTACCATAATCTACAGACGTTTATTATTACAAGTTCCTTAAAATTTGTCTTCTTCAAAACAAAATTGTTTATTTTAACAGTACATTTTCAAACATTATTGTGTTCACTTTAGAAACTCTCGAACTTAAATAATTTATACTGCATAATATTGAAAGCTATAAGAAAATTTGGGAGTGAGTGTCGAACCTAAAAACTATTTGGTTCTAACCTCTTCGCAAATGTGGAAGCTAAACAAATCTGACCACTAAATGTTATAAACTACCAATAATGTTAATTCCCAATGATCTTATTTTTTTTAAATAACAAACATGTTATAGTTTTTATTTATAGTTTACATAATTTAAAAAATTATTTGATTCAGCATAATATGGATTTTAGTAATGTATTTTAACTAATACATAAACCAATAGTTTTGAATAGTAAGCATACTAATCCAAACAAAAATCTATTTTTATTTACAACTAGAAGTTTGAAAATTATATTTTCACTTTGGTTCAATATTTTCACATAATAAAAGAAAATCCGTGTCGTTGTTTATTATATTGTTGTTTTTACTTTTGAAAAAAATTGTAATATTTAATAGATTAATAATGAAAACTTTAATCAAAAAAACATAGAAAAGGTTATCGATTACTAAGATTTGACAAAAAAAATGCAAGTTGTAGATTAATGATAAAAGAAAATAAAATATAAATTATAGATAAATAAATGATAATTTATTTCTATAGTGTAAAAATATAAATATATAATATGCGTTTAGCGTGGAGAAACACTCTAGTTTAATTAAAAATTGTATATGTAGCAATCAAATAAGTTATCGTATATGTTATATTCAATATTATTTAATTTTATAATAAAAATTGCTTGAAATACTTTAAGTTGACTATCACTTTTCAAAATTAACTTCAATAAAAAATACCATAATACTAGGTGTTTATCTGCGCGCATGCGCGGTGGTGAAACTTATATGCTAATAATCGTAAAATATTATCTTTGATCGTTCAACCATCATATCATAAGTCCAAAACGTATAGCCATTGACCGTTAATATAAGACTGATGAATATAGTCATGTTTGTTGATACTTTTAAAAAAATCTATTTAGTTTACATGAGCTTCAATAATATCATTCGGATGTTATAATTCACCATCTCACTTCGATATGAAGAATTGTATTTTTGAAATAATTTGATCAAATAACATTTGAGATCCGCGCTTGTGCAGAATGATTATTAATTATGTATACAAATTATGTATACATATTTATTTATTTTGTGTTCATTTATGTATTATGCAATAATAAATATATTGAATAACTGAGAAGCGAATAACTAATACGTATATAATTAAATTGGATTATCACATAAACAAAAAAAAGTCCCTTTATATTTACAATAAATTTTGTTGGTAAAAAATAAAAAATAATCATTTATTCATATGGTATATAATTAAAATTAAATGATATTGACATAGATATATTGTATATTTTAATATGAATATTTATTAATTGAGGCTTGATACTCATATGATTTTATTAATATTTTTATATTTGCTGTAACAAAAATATTACTTTTATTAATATGAATATTTATTAATTGAGGCTTCCTATTCAATGAAATTTTGAAATTAACATGTTTATGTATTTTATATGTGATGTATATTTTAATCTAAATGATATTGAAATATATATATATAATCTGAATATATATAAAATTAGATTTCATATTTATATGATTTTATGATTATTTTTATTTTGTTATAGTAAAAAAGTTAAACCATTGATCAAAAATATTTGAGTGTGAATTTTTAATAGTCTTAGTAATTAATAATTGTTTAAAAAAAACAAAAGAAAAAAATCTAAATTTTTAATTATATGTCTAATGTGATTGTTTAATTTTGTTTTAAGAATATAATTTTTTTTAAATGATGGAGGATACAAAAATGGTTCAAATCTTTATTATTCAAATCATTAATTGTCATATATTTGTTAACCATATTAGGTAATTCCGTAGCTTTTTCTAAGGAAAGAATGGATAATATTCTTTTATACACTAATAATTAATTTGATAGTTAGTTTAATAAAAAGTATAATATATGTTTAGATGTACCAACTTATTTTTCTAAGAATTTTACGAATCATCGTAGTGATGACACATGACTACCAAAACATGTTGTAATGCTTCAAGATTAATATATAAGGGATAATAGTTGTTTTCGAATATTTCACTCTGAAAATTCATGGGCTATGAGTAATAAAACTATATGATAAAACACTGTACGAACATAATAATCTAATACATGTCCAATCAACGAAAATATTTAATTACTTAAGTTATATAAAGTCTTAGGAGTTAAATAATGGTATATGGTATTGTTGGTTAACATAAGGGATTTTAAATTAATGCAGTCCAATGTCTAGTAAGAGAAGATTATTTAAATGAAAAATGTGAGAAGTTTTCTCGTGCTAACACACCAGCATAATGGTAATTCTGTGAATATAGTACACTTTAAATGTTACTTATTAAAAGTGCTCCTGTTTTAGAATATAGGGGATTTGGGTTTAAGTTTTGGTGATTACTTTTAGGATTTATTATTTAAGGGGTGATATTTAGGTATATAAACTTTAGTAAATTATTAAAAAATTATAAATTATTTAAAAGGCTTATTTTAGTCATTTTAATCACAAAATTATGGTGTTTATGAAAATAGTAATCCTTTAAAATTAGATTTGAAAAATGGTATCAAGTTTTTGGTAAAATTAGAATTCCCCCATGTAAACTCACTCAAATAAAAGAGAGATTGTAACAAAAGCCTCCCAAATATTTTTGGGGAAATTGTTTTTTAAGCCAAAAAAACACATACATTGTCTCATTCGGATAAAACCCTCTTTATACTATTTTGTCTTTAACACCCTTTCTATTTATCAAATTAAATCAAATAAATAGTTTTACAAACCAAATAAATTATGAAAAATAAGAACTATTGAAGAAATATCTACATTAGTGTAAAGGTGGTTTTTGGGTTCTAAAATGCTTAAATGAAATTTTCATATTTCGTTCTACGGACTGCAGATTTTACGTTCTACAAAAATGACTTAGTGGAAATCACGTTTTGTTACTGAATCTACTTCAATTAGAATAAGTAATCTACATAACCAAAGCTATCTAAATATATATTGAATGCACATTATGCGCTTAAACTATCACTTTAAAATTTTTAGAATAAACAATCTACAAACAACTCAAAATCTAATATTTGTAGAAATAAAATTCAAACATGTTTTCTTGTTTTCTACATATAGTTGAATTTCTTTTCTATGGATAATAATGAACAGATTTGCAAAAATATGAGAATTGCAGTTAAGAAAATACTTACAAATATTTTATTTCCATATTTGACAAATATGATATTTGTTAATCCAAAAAATCAAAAACTCAAACAATCTTCTATTAGCATTCTTCTTCAAACACCTAAATTTTCTCTTGATTGTTCACAAAGTCAAGATGTAAAGAGTCCTGGGAGTTCCTTTGATGTACGAGATTTTATTATTTTTGTTGAGTGAAAATACAGATAAATGATCAACATCCTTTATTCCCACTTTGATCTATTCAAACACGAGATGCTTCCAAGAAGGCATTCATCGCCGAGTTTTTCATTTCATGAATAACTACCGTTATGAGGAACATGATTCAAAGAGTTGTTATATGAACCTTCAGAGAGTCTGAAATACAACATCCGTTCTTTTCCACATCGTAATAATTATAAATTGTGAGAATGAGAGCACGTTTCAATGGCACTGGAGAGATGAGCCATTAAATTTTGGGTTGCATTAGGGTATAAAAAACTATATTGGAGTATGCATAAATAAATGTGGAGTAGGTTGAGCTCTTCGCTTATAGTATACAGAAAGCCATAACATTAATGCTGAAAATACAAAACTGACAAGAAACAATATGAGATTATAATTATTTTTTAAACTTGTGATTCCATAAAAACAGCCATGAACTTGCTTGAATTTGTACTCTTGGCTTGTTAAATAGAACTAAAACGACGGGAATAACAAAATGTGTGTGGTTGAAGGAAACCCTTAATCTAAAGTATTTTTATGCCTTAAGATAACCCTTGTGTTCTAAGTATGCAACGCCTGTTTCAGCCATTTCGATCGGAGAAGTTCATGTTCCTTCTTGACCTTGAGAAATCTTCACATGACAGAAAGAAAAAAAACAACAACATAACGTAAGGCACGAAAGCTTAGAGTCTTGATCAAGAACCAAAGTGATGTTCTGTTCTCTTTTTCCAAAATATCAATGCCATTGACATTTACCTTGCAATTCAATGTGGCGCGTAAGGGTCATCAATCCTGGTAAAATCTAGGGAAACATTTCAAACGATTAACATCATCTCGGTATCTCATGGAAACATAGTCAAATCAAACAAATACCAAACAGAACTTCATGAAGTACCTTTGATCTTTCTTGCACGAACAAGCTTGTGGAAACCCTTTGGATCCCTAGCCTCACAAACCTCAAGCAGTATATCCATGAACACCTGTTTAATCAACACAAATTTTTACTTACAGCCTAGAGACTAGAGAGCCAACCCTTGTTTATTAAATTACCTAAACAAAATCTCCTTCAGGAAGCAAAGTTCGACAAGCGTCCCTGTCACTTCTATAAGGAGAAAATAACCTTGCAATGCAGATGATTCCAGCGTCAAGAATATAACAAAGCTTCCCCTTTTGGTACGCTTCAGATTCAAAGATAACAAAGTGATTTCGAGAAGGATAAAACAAGCCCTTGAAAAATTGGAGGGAGAAGTGACGAGCTTACCAATGATATAGACCGGAGAAGAAGCCGTGGAGGGAAAGAAAAAGATTTTGACTGGTGGAGGAGACGATTTGGACGGCAACGGAGTGTTTGAACCGAGTTTGGTCGGATCTAAGTAATAGAGAGAGAAAAATTGTCGGTGGATTAATACAAAGGCTTATTAGATCCGGAAGATGTTTGTAGGTTTACAATTAAGGAAAAGAACATCGGAGGTGAACCGGTGCTCGTAGAGCTGACCGGAAAAGTACAAGCCGGTAGATTGCAAGATAAATGAAACCCTAATTCTAGCCGCGAAGTATGTGTGTTCATGTTCAGATCCCCTTTTTGTTGCCTCTTGTTCTCCTTATATAGGCGTTTGTTCCCCTGTTGCCCTAGGTTGGCTTGTCATAATAGGCCTTATATTGTAAAGGTTGGCTTATCGGGCTGACGAGAAAAGGTTCTGAGCCAGAAGCTTTTAGTCGCCTCTGATTCTGTCGGCTAAAATCGGTCCTTCGTCGGCTAAAGCAGTCTTCGGTCGAGATGATGCGCTTGCTTTGGATCCCACAAGCCGAGCGAATGTTTAAAAATGGGCCAGCACTGCTATATGTTGGGCCTTGTGGAGGGATATAATCCACCTCATATAGTAAGTCCCCCCTCCTAGTTCACTTGTGAGCGGCGTAGCCAATCTCAGTGAATTTGTGGATCGGGTCCACAGGATAAACGGTCTGGCACTTGGGAATATACCGTCAGTTTAGATGGTTTGTTGAAGCAGTTTGTCGTCCGTGCTAATAATCCCCTCGTGGGTTTTGTCGTGCAGATTTTGGCCGTCTTTACCGTTTGTCGTCAGTATGGGCAGGGCTTTCGTATTATTTGTTGTTGGCTTCTGTTCGAATCGAGACGGCTGGTTGAGGTCGGACCGGTTTTGGGTTTTTGTCGGTTTAGTCCAAGAAGCAGAACCGTCGCGAGGGATGGCAAGAATTTTGGGCGGTTTCAAAGCCCATTTAAGTCTTTTAGACCTAATGATGATGCCCCTGAGAAACACGCTTCTCCTTTCCTTATAAATAGTTGACCTCCTCTTCGATATATCCATTCTTCTCTCTGCTCTCAGAAAATTTATCTCTCTCCCTCTTCACTCTGCTCTCTAGATTTTATCGTTTATCAGATAGTTCTTTGTTCCGGAAAAATTATGTCTCCGAAAGAGAGATTATCCCGAGAGCAGAAAGGAAAGGCGGTTGCTACCGCATCGTGCCCTGTTAGGGAGATAGCGGCTGGTGGTAATTCTGTCGATGAATTCAACTCGATTCATTGAGAGGCGATGATGGACACTGCGAACATGGATCTGTCGCTGATATGATTCGACTAGTTAGGGGGGGGAAGACGATGGTCATGCTGCTCTTGATGTGAGGGGTCGGTCGAGTCGTCCTGACTTCCTTCTAACTTGCTATTATCCGGGCAGAATCTTCGATGAACTCCCGTCTGTGGCTCCCGAGTTACTGCATCTTTCAAACGCAGAGGGATAATCTTGGAAGAATGTAGGAGAGACTCGATCTACTCCAGGCAGCGTGAAGAATCTGCTGAAGGAGTGCCACGCTGTGGGTGTGACCTTCCTCATTCCCACGTACACTCAGAGCCTTGGTCCCCTCAAGTGTGATATCAATGCGTCTACGAGTCGTACTTTCAGAAGGATACCAAACTTTGGTTCCCCATACCCTGACTAATCAAATCATTTGTCTTTCGTCGGGACGTAGCCATCAGCCAGTTCCCGAATGGTTCCTTTTGTATTGTGATCGCACTGATGGTGATGGCAGCTGAAATCAATATATCGCTGAGCGTATGAACTTTTGAAGAGTTATGCTTCATAAAGCCGATGCCGGACGGTTTGTACTCAGTGAAGATGTGGCCGAACTATAACATAATCACCGGCCATCTGAACAAGACAATTAACTGGCAGCGCTACTACTTTATATCAAGTCTGACGAATCCGCGTTTGAAGAACCACCGAACAATGTTTTCTGAGTTCTTTGGAATTATCGTATCGGCATATCGCCATTTTTTACTGAATATCCTTTGTCGCGGTACTAACTTTTTTTTTGTCATGCAGTTGATCACCCAAATACGATCGATTACCCGGAGGGCTTCTTTGATAATGCTTGGGCTTTAGATGCGCTCAGCCATCAACGTTGGCCTAACATAAGCTAGGAGAGAGTTCGCCGAGCCCTGGAACGGATCGCTGGACATTAGTTCGTTCTATTACTTGTTTCCTTTCCTCTTTTTTTGTCATCGAACTTGACTTTATTTTTGTCGTCTTGTGCAGGTGATTGGGCTTCTGACTTACATGCCCAAATTGTTTCTGGAAAAAGATGACTATCACTTTTCTCGAGAGAGAAGCAGCAACGAGTGAGTAGAGCAAAAAAGTTGAAAGCTTTACTGGATCTCAGTGCTGTGGTTGAAGGCCAGTTGGGGTCATCTGGCGTTGATATGATGGTGATGATTAACGGAAAGGGTCTTGAGGGACTGGAGCACACGGACCCTCAGTTGGAGATGGCTCCTGCTGTTCATGAAGGGTCTGGAAATGAGCCTATGATTCAGACAGGGGATACCCTTGACTTAGCTCTTATGACAGAGTGAGAGGAGGTTTCTCCCAAGATACCGTTCAAGAAGAAAAAGAAGAAGAAGAAGTCCTTTGAGGGGGAGATGAAGGCCGCCGATTTCCGAGGGTCCGGACGCTCAGAAGGCGGGTGATGATGTTAAGAATGACGTCTGATCGTCAGATGGTTCTACTTTACGGGTCGCTCCACAGCCTGTCGGGGGATCGGAAGTAATTCATACCCGAAAGCCCCAAGTGGTGCTCCCTGATTATTATCGAGTTTACTTACGACGGAGACACCCCACTGGTTTACAACGACGACCAATGCGCCGAGCTCATTCTTCAAATCAGGGGCGGGCCGAACGATATGCCGACCATTGACGATCTAGTTTTCAAGGGTGCTTACATCGATTCTGCCTGGGCCTCATTTCTGGTGAATGATTTGATTTTAACTACTTCTCTTTCTTTTTCATTTCACGGCTTCTCGGTACTGAGTGATTTCATTCCATTGTGCAGAGCAAAGGTAGTATGAACTTTTTGGTGGAGAAGTACGATACGGAGCTGAAGAAGACACTCGTCTAGATGGGAAAGTACGAGAATATGGTCGAGTCCAGGAACAGGCGTATCGCCCGACTAAAGGACGATTTCAGGGCCACATTCGAGAAAGATATCCATGAAAGGGATCGTGCAATCAGTTGGAGGAAAGCTCAGAAGAAGAAAGCTGACAGTCTTGAAACCGAGCTGAAAATCATACGGGCGGTAATGGAAGGACTCCAGCGGGAAAAGGCTGCCTTGGAGCACGAGAAGTGGCCCTTAAGGCACATATTGCTCGTTCGTCAATCTTGGCGAGTAAAAGGAACCGTGAAGGAAATTTACTCATTCCCGATAATATGCCGCTTCATCGAGGTTGAGTTTTAGTTTTGGTTTGTTGTTTTTTTAATTGTGACTGGACCGGCTATGGCTGCCTACGTACCTCTGCGGAGGATCAAGTCACTCGTAGTTCCTTTTTTCGAGTAAAAGTTGTTGTTGAGGCGCATTTACTTGGCCGTTTTATATATATTGTTGTGACTGGACCGGTTAAGGCTGCATACGTAAATCTGCGGATGATCAGGTCACTCGTAGTTCCTTTTTGTCGAGTAAAAGTGGTTTTTGAGGCGCATTTACTCGTTTTTTGTGCGTGTAAAAGTGACAGTTAGTCATCTAATCGTACGGGAAACTCTTCTAAAAGTAGTATCATCAGAGATGCATGGAGTTTCATGCCCTCGGTACTGCTTCGCCGGTGGATGTTTCTACGCGATATACTTCGGGGCCTTATGACTTCGACAATTTTGTAAGGTCCTTCCCAGTTTGTGCCAAGTTTTCCGGGTTTCCACTCTTTAGTGTTGTCAAACATTTTCATAAAACAAAATTGCCTAACTCAAAAGGTCGCGATTCGACTTTTTGGCGTAGTATCTCTCGACCTGGTACTGATAATTTTGGATGTGAAGTAAAGCTTGGTTGCATCTTTCCTCAATTTCATCTAAGGCGTCGAGCAGCATCTTGCGGTTCAACTCGTTATTTTTTGGCATTTTAGATCGTCGGAGGCTTGTCATGTCTACTTCGGCCGGAGCCATTGCCTCGACTCCGTAGGCCAATGAGAATGGAGTGTCTTTTCTCGCTACGCACGGTGTTTTTAAGTGTGACCACAAGACCCCGTCAAATTCGTCAGCCCGACGGCCTTTCTTCAAATCAAGGCGCTTTTTATGCCATCGATGATAGTTTTGTTTGATGCCTCGGCTTGGCCATTTCCTTGTGGGTTTCTTGGGTTGACGTGTTCAAGCGGATTCGTCATTTGTTGCAGAACTCTCGGAATTTGCTTGATATGAATTGGGATCTGTTGTCGGTTATGATTTTGTAGGGTAGCCCATGTCGGCAAATAATGTTTTTCCAGACAACCCCTGAACTTTTTGTTGGTGACTCGAAAAAACAAATCCGCCTCGACCTACTTTGTGAAGTAGCCAGTCAATACTAGGAAGAATCGTCGTTGCCAAGAATTGGGCATTGGACTGATAATATCCATGGCCCATCGCATGAATGGGTATGATGCGGTCTTTGTTCATAACCGTTCGGTCGGACAATGGATGGTTTGTGAGTGTCGTTGACACATGTCACAGCGCTGGGCGTACGACTCGCAGTCGGCCTTCATAGTTGGCCAGTAAAAGCCAATGCTTTTGACTTTCAGAGCCAACGCCCTTCCTCCCGAATGGTTTCCGGCCGCGGCTTCGTGCGTTTCTGCCATAACTAGTCTTGTTTCTTAACCATTGATACATTTAATAAGGACTATGTTCGCAGTCCAGTAGTGAATATTTCCATCCATAACGACACAACGGGTGCTGTGTGCTTTGAGTCATCGCGCGGCCCATTTTTTGGTGGCCAGTTTTCCGTCCGAGAGGTAGTTCATGAGTTCTGGTCTCCAATCTGCGATTGAGTGGTCGGTTTGCTCGGTGGTGAAGTCTTATTCCATGTCTATCGCGCTTTTGATAGGAGCGACAATGAGGGCATCGTTCGTTTGACTTGGTCGTGAAGCTTACTTCCTAAGGCCACGAGGCATCAACACACACATTTTTCCCCTGGGGATTTTCGTGAGATAGAAGAACTCAAATTCCCTGGCAAGGTCTTCGACTACCTTAAGGTAGTCGTCCATTCGCTCGTTTTGAGCATCGTAGTTACCGCTGAACTAGCTTGCGACTAGTTGCGAGTCGCAGTAAGCGCTGAGACATCTTGCCTTAATGGCTTTCGCTAAGCAGAGTCCCACGATGAGCGACTCATACTCTGTTTTGTTATTAGACGCGACAAAGCCAAAGCTAAATGATTGTCTCTGGCGCTTGCAACTGGACTCCGACGCCTGCCCCTTTGTTTGTAAAGGAGCCATCCATGTGCAGGATCCAATTTTAGTTTGGCAAAATGAGGTCTTGTTCGAGTTCCAAAGTGAGTTCGATTTGGAAGTCCGCTAAAACCCGAGACTTGGCTTTCGTTCGATTCTTGTAGATTATTTCGCACTCAGTCAACTCGATTTCCACGTTAAAATTTGGCCTGATTGATTGGTGTTCTGCACTACCGTTCGAAGGGGCTGACTGATCAATACTTTGATCGAATGAAATCTCGTAGGTGATTGAGGTGATCTGCAGCGTGGAGCGATTTAAGAAACATATCATCAATATACACTTCCAATCCTGACTACGATTTTGTTGGCGTACATCCGGTTGACGAGTTGTTGGTAAGTTGCCTCTGCATTCTTTAGGCCGAAGGGCATGAACTTAGAGTAGTAGGTTCTCCTGTCGGGGATGAATGCAGTCTTCTCACGGTCGTCGGGGTGCATTATGATCTTGTTATATCCCGAGAACACGTCCATGAAGGTCAAGAGATCGTTGCGAGCTCTCGATTTGACTAGACGATCGATGTGGGGAAGTGGAAAGCAGTCCTTCAGACATGCTTTGTTTAAATCGGTAAAGTCAACGTAGACTCGCCATTTTTCATTTTTCTTCTTGACCACTACTGGATTGGCTAGCCACTTTGGATATTGCATTTCTATGATGGAACCAGCCTTAAGCAATTTCTCAACTTCTTCGTTTACCGCCTTTTTTGCTCGAGGCAGAGTTTTCATCTTTTTTGCCTGATGGGTTTGAAAGTTGGGTCTACGCTCAGCTCGTGAGCAATATTATTGTCGATTGATTAGTGTTCTGCACATTTTGTAAATAAAAATGAAGAGAATTTAATTATATACTAGTATACTACTATATTTTTATTTAATTAATTTATATTTTTGAGTTTTAAATAAAATAAATATATTAACAATTTTAATTTTTTATAAAATATTACATAGTTCATAATTTTTTACATATATTAATGGTGAATGCTATTGTATTTATTTAATATAATTATGTCATATTTATTTAATTTAGCACTTCTGTTTTAATATAATGTATACTATAATAATAAAATTTCTAAAAATAGCATATAGTTTTTTACTTTTTGATATTTAATTAAATATTAATAAACAGTAATTTATAATAATATTATCTTACTGATTTTTAATAAATTAATAAATTACTCTATCAAAAAATTCAAATTTTTAGTTAGATCTGGTATATTTTTTTCAGCAGATTTTAGTAAAAATAAAAGTAAAATTTAAATTTATTTTTTAATATGATTTATTATTAATATTCTTATGAAGTATTAAGATTTTCTAGAAATGTTATATGTTTTATTGATTAATGTAAATATCAAATAAATCATATTAAGTAATAAATGAAATGGTTCTACAAAGATTTTGTACAGTAGATTTTCTTATTGACTCTATTTTAATAGATAGATTAAAATCAACTTTTTGAGTTTCACAAATACCAATTTCCGTATTATATCAGAGACTATTCTAGATTTTACGTCTTTGGTTAGATATATATGGAAAAATCGAATGAAAAACGTCTTAGTTGTTCATCATTTTTATTCGTTAAGATTTAAAACAACTTAACTGATTTTCAAAGAAAATATTTAGAGTCACTAAAAGTAAAATCTAATATACAATAGTGATCATCAATCATTAAAGTTTTCTTGTTACAAAATCTTTGGTGAAAGATTTTATTGGGGCCCTCATCCAAATTATGTTTGCAAGAGTAGGTTTGCCCACTTGTGCACTCCAATGGACAATTGTTATTTGAGCTCTGAGTGCTATAAATAATGTCATGTGTTAGCCAAATTTACACAGCACAAAAACCTCTTCTCTTCTTTTTCAACTTGGAGAAAAAAACACAAATCAAAGATTCATCAATTTTAAGCCCCAAAATGAAATTGTGTAGTGATAAATCAGTCATGCTGATCCACTTACTAGCAATGGTCATCATATCTTGTGCCATTGCTATGGACATGTCCGTCGTGTCCTACGATGATAGTCACCACGTCACCGCGGTTACCGGCCGCCGCCAGAGCATTTTCGACGCTGAGGCTGAGTTGATATTTGAGTCATGGATGGTCAAACATGGGAAAGTATACGACTCCGTTGCCGAGAAGGAACGGCGTTTAACGATTTTCAAGGACAATCTTCGTTTCATTACTAACCAAAACGCTGATAATCTCAGTTATCGTCTTGGTTTGACCCGGTTTGCGGATTTATTGCTGAATGAGTACAAAGAAGTTTGCCACGGGGCTGAACCAGGACCATCCAAGAACCACGTTTTCATGACCAGTAGCAACCGATACAAAACTAGTGTTGGTGATGTGCTTCCCAACTCCGTTGACTGGAGGAACGAAGGCGCAGTGACTGAAATCAAATATCAAGGCAATTGCAGTAAGTTTTGTGATCTTAAACTTCGATCTGTTTATTCTAACTATTTTTACATTCTATATACAAGAAATAGTAGAATTCTTATATTTAAAAAGCAGTTGAAAAGTAAATGGTTACAATGGAATTTAATTTGGCATATTATACATGTATGTGTCAAGAATTTTGAAGATAAAATGGAATATATGGAATGTTAGGAATTATTATTTATGGAATTTAAAGGAATGAAATCAACATTCCACCTGTTTCAAAATGTTTTTGATTTGGAATGATTTTACAAATGAAAGTTAAAAATATTTCTGGAACAATATGGAATGAAAAGGAATGACCTTTCCATTTTTTTATTTTAACTGGTAAACTTTTTTTAGTATGCAAAAAATTAAGCATTCATGAAGATTTTATTCCAAAAAAATGCATTCCAGTTGCAGCCAAATTGTCCTGGGATACGAACCAGGTATAGAGAGCAGTGGCGGATCCACATGACATGACACCCCCTAAAATAAGTAGATAAATGAAATTGTATAAAACTGCTTGAAGGAAAATTAGCTAACATGGTTGGGATCACCCAATTGACACCCAAATACCAAGTTTCGATTCTTCATTTGACACCTTACCATTTTCGTTTTTAATAAAATCATATCTTTTTGATATATATATATTGTATGTCCCCTGTAAAATAAGTTCATGTGTCCACCGCTTATGCAGAGATTACATTATTTCCAGTTGAATTACTATTTTTATGTCTGCATGGGAAAATAAAAATTTGCTACAATGTAAAGACACATTTATGAAGGAAGCTAAAACATATTAATTTACATGGTTAATTGGACTGCATGCATGTTTTCTACACAACAGCTTTAAGATGGGCACATGTTATATGACACCTTTTATTTGTTCCCTACGATTTTATGCGTGAATACTGAATTTTTTTTCTTTCTTTTGTATGTTTTGTTACGTTTACTATAACAACTAAATCCTATTTAATTAAAACATAAAATTTCTCTTAAATGATACGTTTGACTACTATGACAATTATTTCAGTTTTTTATTGAAATATATATATATATATATATATATATAAATTATTAAATAAGTTTATCTTCTATATTTTAAGATTTTTTTTTAAGTTTATCTAGAGTTTACTGTATATGTCACTTTCACGGTCGGGCCACGCAAAATGCGAAAACGTTAGTGTTATTGAAAATCAAGAATCGACACTCACTAGTAACCATTAACATTACCGACATCTTAGTCAAAATGTATAAAAGCTTCATGCATGCATATTTTGTTCTTTTCTGAAGGGAGTTGTTGGGCTTTCTCTACGGTGGGGGCAGTGGAAGGCTTAAACAAGATCGTGACAGGACAGTTAGTCACGTTGTCCGAGCAAGATTTGATCAATTGTAACAAAGAAAATAATGGTTGCGGAGGAGGCAAAGTCGAAACTGCCTATGAGTACATAGTTAACAATGGTGGTCTTGGTACAAACAAAGATTATCCTTACAAGGCTGTTGATGGAGTCTGCGACGCCGGCATCAAGGTCGGTATAGTTACACTCATATATATAAAAAAATGTCTCTAATAACAACAAAATAACAATTTCAAATATTTTGTAGGAAAACAACAAGAACGTTATGATTGATGGATATGAGAATTTGCCTTCCAACGACGAGCTTTCTCTAATGAAAGCGGTTGCTCACCAGCCTGTAACAGCCGTTATCGATTCAAGCAGCAGGGAATTTCAGCTTTATGAATCAGTAAATAAACTAAATTCTGTAAACTTTTTTTATTTAATTTCGTTTAATATTGGTTTTAAAAGTTTTATTCTTATTTGTCGTTTGTATATCATTTTTCTTTTAACTTCGAAGGGAGTTTTTGATGGAACGTGCGGAACAAACTTAAACCATGGAGTTGTTGTGGTTGGGTATGGAACCGAGAACGGTCGCGATTATTGGATCGTGAGAAACTCATGGGCAACACTTGGGGAGAGGCTGGCTACATGAAGATTGCTCGCAACACTGCCGATCCAAGAGGATTATGTGGTATCGCTTATGCGAGCTTCATACCCCCTTAAGAACTCGGTTTCTAACGTTATAACGTCCATGGCCTAATAATATGAACTAAAAGGAAGAGATCGAGGGCCAACAACTTATTTCGACTCTGAAAGAAAAATAATTTAGTCGATGGATTTGGCTTTGTAATATATTTCGAACTTGTATGGGAATGTTGGAGTTTGTATAATATGTATTTATGGATATTCGTGTGCTTCTAATATATTCTGTCCTTAAGCAAAGATGAGAAGATGCATTTTTCACTTCTAGTTATTAATAGGGTGAACATGGAACGTATACTTTTGAATTTAGGAATACCCGTTACCGAAGTCAGTTCTTACAGATAATAACCGATCAGTATTCGTATATAACTCAGGTATAACAGATATCTACACTAACATTTCAGCTTGTGTGAATATATCTGGAGGTTTCAGATGAGGTAATTGCTGGATGTGAGTTTGGTAACGTTAGACATGTTGATGGTGAGGAGAGTTTGTGTGGTGGTGTTGATGTTTTCTGTAACGGCGGCAGGGGATGTGTTTGCTGAAGAACTCATGATGAGTTTTGGAGATCTGAAAACGAGAAAATGTTAGGGTTTAAGATCGAGAGACTCTGATACCATGTAAATGTATTGAGAATTGATTTTACATAATGTACAATGGTGCCTTATATACACTACAGAGATTTAGAGTATTACAATAGTATATAAGAAGAAATATTATGTATCCTGTTGTAGAAATCGGACTGGATAGAGCAGGGTCGCAGCTAATAATTTGAGAAATAGTGTAATAAATGGAACACCGGATTTAACGTGGAAAACCCCAAAGGGAAAAACCACGGACAAGGTAAAAGAATTTATTATGAGAAAAAATAATATGAGTTACAACCTCTCGATTATAACGGAGAAAACTGATAAATAATTCTCTCGTTATAACAGGAGAAAAATATTCAAACTCTCTAAATAATTTTCTCTCAACCTAATCCCAAATACCCGCAAAGAATTATCTCAAGAAAAAGACAAAAAATTTTTTTCCTTCTTCTCTCTCTCACGTTATTCTTCTTCCTCACTCTTTCTCTGTAATTTTTCTTTTCGGATTTTTTTGTGTTTTGGGATAAATGAAATGCCTCACCTTTGCTTGCTATTTATAGAAGAAGCTAGCCACAAGATTTGACAAATTCATGCCACAAAGTTTGACAATTTTTCATCCACCATGCATGACCATTGTTGCAATTACGGCTTGGACGGTGCCGTAAATGTTATCACCATTTTTGACTTGAAGCCACCGTCCAAACTATCTTCAACAATCTCCCACTTGAAGATTTGATTGAGGATCAATCGGATCTTCACACCATTCTTTCTACCTTGTCATTCATGTTGCTTACGTCTCCATCAGGCCACAAGAGGATCGACACCAAATAAACTTGTCAGTAGTGACTGCTTTCGTCAGAAAATCTGCTACGTTTTCTTTCGTATGAATCTTCTGCATATCCACCGTTCCTTCTTCCACTTTCTCACGAACGAAGTGATACTGGACTCGAATATGCTTGGTTTTTGAATGAAAGGCTGGATTCCTTGCAAGATGCACGGCACTCTGACTGTCACAAAAAAAGAGAAATTGTCTCTTGTTTGTGCCTGAGTTCCTCCATCACCATCTTCAACCACATTGCCTCTTTACTAGCTTGTGTAGCTGCAATATATTCTGCTTCAGTTGTTGATGTCGCTACAATTGATTGTAGTTTTGAAACCCAACTTACAGATCCGCTAGCAAGTGCAAACACATATCCCGTTGTGGATTTGCTCTTATCCAAATCTCCTGCATAATCTGAATCAACATATCCCCTGACAACAAAGTCTGATCCTCCATAACATAATGCAACATCTGAGGTACCCTTAATGTATCTTAGGATCCTCTTTACGGCATTCCAGTGCTCTTTACCAGGGTTCGCCATGTACCGACTTACTACTCCCACTGCTTGTGCAATGTCAGGTCGTGTACAAATCATTGCGAACATTAAGCTACCCACTGCTGATGCATACGGTACTCGAGACATTTCCATCCTTCCTTCTTCACTGCTAGGACTCATACTGGAGGATAACTTGAAATTAATAGGAAGTGGGGTATAAACTGGCTTACAATCTTGCATGTTGAACCTTCGCAAGATTTTCTTCAAATAATTCTTCTGTGAAAGCCAAATCTTCCTATTATTTCTGTCTCGGTGAATTTGCATCCCTAGAATCTTGTTTGCTGGTCCCAAGTCCTTCATCTCAAACTCCCTAGCCAACTGTGCCTTCAATTCATTGATACGATCATTGTTGGGGCCTGCTATCAACATGTCGTCTACATACAGCAGCAATGTAATGAACTCTCCTTCACCAAACCTCTTGAAATATGCGCAAGGGTCTGCATGGAGTCTGCTGTATCCAAGGCTCATAATGAAGGAATCAAATCTCTTGTACCAACATCTTGGCGCCTGCTTTAGACCGTACAGAGATTTGTTTAACCTGCAAACCAAGTTCTCCTTTCTTTTTCTTCAAAACCTTCTGGTTGGAGCATGTAAATTTCTTCCTCAATCTTTTTATCTTCTGTGAAGATAACATCCCTGCTGATTATAACCTTGTGGGCAGTGGGATCCCACAGGCGATACCCCTTCACTCCATCAGCATATCCCAAGAACAAACACCTTCTAGATTTTGGATCTAGTTTTGTAGTTTCTTGGTTATTGTACATCACGTACACTGGGCTCCCAATATATGGAGGTCTGAATAATCTACTGGCTTTCCTGTCCACATCTCCATCGGTGTCTTCAACTCAATTGCAGTTGATGGCGACCGATTTATCACATAACAGGCGGTGTTGACTGCTTCTGCCCAAAACTTCTTCTCTAAGCTTGCAGCTCCCAACATTGCTCTTGTTCTTTCTAACAGAGTTCTGTTCATGCCGCTCTGCCACTCCATTTGGTTGAGGAGTGTATGATGTAGTGAGCTGCCTTTTGATGCCCTCTGCTTTACAGAATTTGATAAATGCATCACTAGTGTATTCACCTCCATTATCTGACCTCAAACACTTGATCTTCTTCTCAGATTCGAGTTCCACCCGTGCTTTGAAAACTTTGAAGACTGAAAACACATCCGCCTTACTCTTGATAGGATACACCCAACATCTCCTAGAGTAGTCATCGATGAAGGACACAAAGTACTTCGCTCCTCCTAGTGATGTAACTGGTGCTTGCCACACATCAGAGTGAACCAATTCTAGAACAGTTTTACTTCTAGAATTCGATGTGCTAAACTTCAACCGATGCTGCTTGCTTGTAATACAATGCTCACAAAAGGATAATGATACCTTTGTGAGACCCGGAAGTAACTTCTTCTCTGCAAGAATTTTCATGCCTTGTTCCGACATATGCCCAAGTTTCTGATGCCACACCGTTGTAGCCATCTCACTGGAACTGCTTGAAGCAACAGATGCTTCTGATTCTGACAGAGTTTCTCCTTTTAACATGTATAACTTCGCAGCTATCTTCTCTCCTTTCATAAGCACAATTACTCCTTTAATTACTTTTAGAGTTTCATTCTCGACTTCAACTTTGCAACCAAGATCATCAAGTTGCCCCTACAGATAATAAATTCTTTTTCAGGCCTTCCACGTGCCGCACCTCATGAATAGTACGAATCGTACTATCATACATCTTCATCTGAATGGACCCAGTGCCGATAATCGTAAGTTCATGATCATTGCAACTGTACACAGATCCTCCTGAGATGGGTTCATATTGGTGGAACCATTCTCTTCTAGAGGTCATGTGATATGTAGCTCCTGAGTCGAACAACCATATATCAGCGAACCTTCTCCTGTTTTCGCTTGAAATTGTTGCTTCACAACACATGGCTATTCCATCCTCTGAAGTATTTGCTACATTTCCTTGAGGCTTGGAATTCTTTAATTCCCAACAATCCTTCTTCAAGTGACCCTTCTTGCCACAGTGGTAGCATTTATAAATCTTCTTACTTCTTGACTTTGATCTACCATGTTTGTGACTCCCACTTGAGCCATGCTCCATTGATCTTCCTCTCATCACCGTCAATGCCTCCACTTGTGGAGTTTCTCGTCTGTCTTCCTTACTTTTGCGCCGACTTTCTTCTTCCAGAACCGCAGCTGCAACATCGTCAAAGACTAGACTGTCGGTGGAGACATTATTTGTTAAGTTGATGATGAGTTGATCATATGAATCTGGTAGACTTTGAAGTAGAAGCTCAGCACGCTCCTGTGATTCTACTTTATAGCTCAACGAAGTGAGTTGAGAAAATAAAGTATTCAAGGTGTTGATGTGCTCCGTCACTGAAGTAGATTCCGCCATCCGTAGAGTATAAAGCTTCCTCTTAAGGAAAATTTTGTTGTGCAGCGACTTGGCCTCGTACAATTTTGCAAGGTGATCCCATATCTCCTTTGCAGTCTTCTTCTCCTCAATGCTTGACAACACTCCATCTGCAAGTGCAAGGTGAAGGTTTGCAATAGCATTCCCGTCCATCTCGTTCCACTTATCATCATCCGTGTATGTAGCCGGCCTTTCACTAATGGCCGCTAAGCAGCTATCTTTCCTCAAAATAGCCTTCATCTTCAACTTCCACAGCGCAAAATTGCTGCCGTTGAATTTTTCGATCTCAAATTTTGCCGCCATTGCTTCTTCCAGAACAACGAAACCAAGGCTCTGATACCACTTGTTGTAGAAATCAGACTGGATAGAGCAGGGTCGCAGCTAATAATTTTAGAAATAGTGTAATAAATGGACACCGGATTTAACGTGGAAAACCCCAAAGGGGAAAAACCACGGACAAGGTAGAAGAATTTATTATGAGAAAAAATAATAGGAGTTACAACCTCTCGATTATAACGGAGAAAACTGATAAATAATTCTCTCGTTATAACAGGAGAAAAATATTCAAACTCTCTAAATAATTTTCTCTCAACCTGATCCCAAATACCCGCAAAGAATTATCTCAAGAAAAAGACAAAATTTTTTTTTTTCCTTCTTCTCTCTCTCACGTTATTCTTCTTCCTCACTCTTTCTCTGTAATTTTTCTTTTGGGATTTTTTTGTGTGTTTGGGATAAATGAAATGCCTCACCTTTGCTTTCTATTTATAGAAGAAGCTAGCCACAAGATTTGACAAATTCATGCCACAAAGTTTGACAATTTTTCATCCACCATGCATGACCATTGTTGCAATTACGGCTTGACGGTGCCGTAAATTTTATCAACCATTTTTGACTTGAAGCCACCGTCCAAACTATCTTCAACATATCCTTATGTGGAAGATTCATATATCAATCAATTGTATGATTGATCCTTCATAACTTGCTGAAAATAAAGAGGAAGTGTTGGTTTTTAGAGGGAGGAGAGAGAAATAGTATTCTCTTTTGTTCTTCTTTCCCGTCCTCTTAGCTAAGCACCGCAGTTTCACTCTTCTCAGTTCCGACGGTTAATGGTTTTATTTTTGTCTTGGAGCTCTGAGACACCCAACCCGAAAATCTTGAAAAGCCTTAAAAGAAATACTAAGTAAAAAATCAGAATCAAGTAAACATAATAAAACACTCCAATCTTTATTAATAAAATCAAGTTTAAATAACGTAGATCGTAAGATCAAGGTTCATAAGAAAAACTCCTATAAATCCCCCAAGTTCATAATACCCAATCCCGATGGCCTTCACAATTCTGTGCTCCATTCCAAACAATTACTCCTCACATGCATCACAAAGAAGGCATGCGTATTCAAAGGGATGCTTAAACCACATGCAAGCCGTAACATAGGCATTTCATTTCATTTTAGCAACCTAGCATTTCATTCCATTCTAGCAACATAGCAATTCCACTTCATTCGAGTAAACTAACAATTCCATTCCATTCCATTCTAGCATCCTATCATTCCATCCTATACTTTACCATTATCTTTTAACAAGATATTTAACTTTAGTTACACTCCTTCTCGACCCCGAAGGTCACTTACGGCCCGAAGCCAAACATACATGGCCCGTAGCCATCATACTCGGCCCAAAGCCACTTGACCCGTCAGTCACTCATTTGGTCCGAAGCCACTCGACCCCGTAGGTCCATAACAGCCGAAGCCAACATACGGCCTGAAGCCAAAACGATCATATCATATTTTCACGGCCCGAAGCCAAAAAATACTTTCATTATTTCCGTATCATTATTGTATTCCCATACTTTCCTTATTTACTTCTTATCTTAAGCGGTTTCCTTAACATTTTCCCTTTAACATGATCAAATCCTATATTTTACATAAAATTCCATTCATTTTACTATCAGTTCACACAATCTATCATGCCATACCCTAAGAATTCGCAAAATGTTCTTTGATCCCTGAAGATCGCTTTGAAGAACGAATAACGATCTTTCCATAAAACACAACATTCATTCATACATCTTATCATATCCGGATCTAATTTGCTAATATATATGCTATCGAGTTGCCACGATTCACATCCTCACCTTAGTTGAATCTCAAATATTCGTAGACACTTAAATTTCTAGCGTTTTTCCGGTGAACACTCCTTTTCTCCTCGTTCGATCCTCCTTCTCAAACTCCTCTCTCCAAAAGCTTGGTCATGCTCTGACTTCGCTTTAGGCTAATTTTTGGGTTTTGGCGGGAAAGTGCGTTTTAGGGGAAAAATACGTTTTTGTGATTTTGGCAAAAATATATGTTTTACGATTTTGGTGGAAAGTTTTGTTTTTACGGTTTTGACAGAAAAATATGATTTGGGTTTGAAAATAATATGTAGTTTCATGGTATAAATTTTAAAAGATCATTTTTAATTAAAAGATTAATTTTGTCGTTTATTATTTTAGACTGAACTAGATGTATCTAGATATACCATGAAAACTCACCTTTATTTAGGTGAGAATTTGAGGTGAGTTTTCAAAAATGTAGGTGATCCATCTGGATGTTGCATTTTAATGCACTAAACGGACATTGATTTGTATCTTCACCCAGATGAATCACTTGGATGAGAAAAAGAACAACGCCCTCGAGTGATCTGGACTGACACTAACTTGGACGAGCTCAGCTGGACTGACACTTACATGGACGAGCTAAGCTGGACTAACACTCAACTGGACGTGCTGAGCAAGCTGGTTTAACTATCTGAGATGGTTCGACCACCCGAGAAGCAAGAAATGCCCAACCTTATATATGATGAACAAAGCTCAATTATTATCATCTCTCAGTCATCTTCATGGGACAAACTACTCAGAGAAACTAAGGAATACATTTTGGATTAAGAGACACAAGGAGAAGTGATTTCAGCCCAAGAAGAAAGTCATAACAAATTCATATTGGATTTGTCTTAAACCAGATTTGACCAGCCTTATTATCAGAGCTTTTGTGGCCCTTTCCCATCAAGAATACCAAAAGAGAGCCAGAAAGAAAATCCTGGCCGTGTGCATATAAAGGGTCATTCAAAGAAGAACTCAGCTCTGGTCAAAAGTCTGAGTCCACATTTCGGTTTTCTAAAAGTCTAGTTTTTCTACATTTGTTTGTAGTTTTCACAACTTGTAAGACCATATAAGGGAGGCACGACCAGAATGTAAAATCCATTCATTTTTTTCAATAAAAAAACTTCTTTTGATTTTTGAATCCTTTGTTCCATCATCTAAACATCGATTGCCTGAAAGTTTATTCTCTGCAAGGCTCTTTGCCATGATCAGTGTTTGTGAGAACACCTCTCTCGATCTATGGCACATCTACACAAGTGATTGATCTTCCCATCGATACATCTCTGAAGAACAATCATCATCTCGACCTTCTATCCACAAAACACCATTCCATCTATCTAAACATTCCTGTGTGTGTTACCAACCACCAGAAGTTCAATCAAATCGACCCTCAAGATCAACAAAGTGATTCAGACCATCAAGTGTTTCATTAAGTGGTATTAGAGCAGATTTAGGGCTTCTGATTTGTTTTCAAAATCTCTCTCTTTTGGAAACCTTGATTTTGATCATTCTCTGTTTGTTCTCTTCATCTTCTCTGTCTATCTGTTTTTGCAAGAGATCCAACCTGCTTATATACAAAAAAAAAACAAAGAGATCAAAGTGTCTAAGAAAGTCGAAGAGAAATCTGGTCCTGGTTTGGTTAATCTCTTGCAATCTGTATATCTTCTTATTCAGTTTTGGGGTGGAGATTGCTCTTTAAAAGGCTTGATCTTTGTTTGTTGCTGAGCTACTAGATTCACAGAAAACTACTCAGTGAAACTAAACACTTAAGAGAAACATTAAGTGAGGCTTCGGCTATATTCTTGTTGTACTTACTCTTCTGGTTTAGATTGTAACAGGAAACCATGGCTGGAGACATCAATAAACGAAAGGAGACATTAACTGTGAAACTGAGTAAATTGCAGATGGAAGTAATGATGTCTGAAAAAATGAAAAAATGAAAGAAACTGATGATTTATTTGGTAATGATTCTCAGGTTCAAGATGACTCTAAGATCAAAAGGAGGAGCAGGATACCATCTTTGTGTGGCAAAAACGACCTTGATGCTCACTGACTGGGTGTATTTTATTGTTCTAGCAGGGTAAATATATCCTAAACAATTAACTATCAAATTAACCCTAATCTTAACACACAAGTAATGCTCTTGCCAAGAGAGATCAGGTGTAGTACTTAGGGATCGAATCCACAGGGAGAAATGGCACACAATAGATTTCTTATTTCTAAAGACAAAGCTAGGTGAATATATATATCAGTGGTGAATGATTAATTAAGGAAATATTTTTTATCAAGAAGTAGGGATACAATATGAAAATATGCTGATAATGCAAATATGGAAATATTCTAATAACGCAAATATGGAAATATTTTAATAAACTAACTAGATGTAAATGTAAATATGGAAGATCTAAGGTTTCAAGGATAATGTATTATAGGGAATAGGAAGCACAAAAATGTAAATATTCTAGAACTCAAATATTAACTATTCTTACCCTTTTAACTCAACTCTCGTATGCGAGCAAAAGGAAAGACCATCGATTGACGACTAAGGCTTGATGTTGATCGACGCTGAAATCAAAAGGAAGTGTGAATGAGATTTGGTAAGTCCACCAAACTTATTAGACCAGCTCTAGCATGCGCCTAACAGCCTAGTTCAATGGAATATATTCTGGCACAGAACCTACTCTCGTAGTCGTCCATGTCCTACTTTCGAGATCCTAGTTAGCTACTCTAGAATACAAGCATGAAGCACAACTCAATTGCTGGATATTTACTTAACCTAGCCATCCTACTTTTGGGCTAATCCATGATTGCTATCATTCAATCCTAAATCAAGTTGATAACTACTCAGACATAATTAAAGAAAGAACAATAGTCTGAATATAATGCATAGATAAAATACTGGGGTTTCAATAAAAATCTCCCGAAGGAGTTATGAATCTTCTCTCTTAAAAACCCTAAAACTACAATAGAAAACTAAAACTCTTTGTTGCACTCTATAGCCTCTCTCCTTTTTTGCTCTCAGTACATAAGGCATAAATATAAAACCCTAAAACTTAGGTCAAAACTCGTCCATGGCATTTTTGTCATTTTCTCTAACTTGGGCTTTAAATCGGCTATCTGCGATTTGGACGTCGATCGATGGCAAGTGTGCAGCCTCGATCAACCTTGGTCTTTTAACATCGGTCGATTCCAAGGCTGTGTCGTCGATCAATGACTGTCTTGTACTTCGACTCCTCAAATGGTCAGCTACAGATTTCTCTCCTCTAAATGCTCCAAAAGCTCCAAGTATCTCAATATGTCTCCAAAACGTTCTTGAACCTGTAAATACTCCAAAACATAGTCTAGACACCCATAATAGATCCTAAATAGAGCCTATAATATGGCCTACAACTGGTAATAAATAGGCTATATCAACTCCGCCAGACTTAAGCTTTTGTTTGTCCTCAAGCAAACTAAGTCTGTGAAAAAGTTTTGAAAAGCGAAGACTCACATAATGTCTAAGTATAACTCTCACCTACTTTGTTGCAACCACATCTGTCAAGCCAATCATAGAGAAACTTTATATACCATATCCTAGTATAGCAACCAAATCCATTCTACCAAACAAATTACCAAATACTAGTCTGACTCACCCCTCTACAGATTTCATTTCTTTGCATAAAATAAAAGTGTAGGCTTTACCTTGGGAGTATCGATCAAAGGACACATGGACTCTTACCTCTGCAAGTATCTGAACAACTAGGCACAAAGTTTTCTATGATTCCTTTCTTCCCCCTTTCCTCTCTGAATCTTTTTAGATCTCAAATTTAATGGACGATGATGCTAATACAGTCCATCTTGCCATCGCATTTTCGATTTTCTTCTTCTTTTCTTTTCTTTTCTTTTCTTTTTTTCTTTTGCTTTTTGGGCAAAGTTATAAGCGAATAGTGGGGTCATCGGTAATGTACCTACCCCAGTTTCCAACAATGTGTGATCGTTCCTACGAATTAGATAGTGGGGTCATTAGTAATGTACCTACCCCTCTGCATCTCGGGAAGTCATCT
Organism: Moricandia arvensis; assembly: GCA_905132765.1. Lineage (NCBI taxonomy): Eukaryota > Viridiplantae > Streptophyta > Magnoliopsida > Brassicales > Brassicaceae > Moricandia > Moricandia arvensis. Next base: position 40,479 of record CAJHQP010004191.1, read on the forward strand.
CAATCTTTTAAGCTTTTAGGTAGATGCTGAAGAGAGAGAAAGGAACCAAAGGTGCAATGACTTGTACCTACATACTTGCAGAAGGAATCCGATCTAGTGTATACCAAACCCCAAAGTAAGCAGATAATGTCATGATTATTGTTGGAAATCAGCTTCGGTTCCTTTAAACTTTCTAAGAAAGTGTGATACAGTGGCAGAATGATCCGCTTTGGTATCTCTAGTAATCTCTGCAAACAACCTTCTAAAAATCGTGCTAAAGTGTGGTTAGTCAATAATAAATCTTGATCATAGTCCCTTTCTTGACTCAATAATTTTTTTGAAAAAATTATATATATATATATATATATATATATATATAGTAAATAAAGCTCAAAACAAATCAAATAGCATTAGCGAACCTCCCCCAGACTTAAATTACACTGTCCCCTCCGTCCTGGATTGGTTAAGAAAAAATAAATCATAAGTAAATAGCTTAAGTAGAAAAATCGATACCTCTCTCTTCAAGAGAGTGTCGATCGATGGTAGGCGTGTGTGGTAAATCGATGGTCGCGATCCATTGTCGACTGATGGTGCCTCTATGGTGTCGATCGATGGTGGATTCAGACAGTCGACAAAACAAAGTAAAACTCGAATTAAATAGTAGTATAACTAAAAACGAAATAAAGACTTACTAAACAGTGGGTTGCCTCCCACTCAGCGCTTGATTATAGTCTTATGCTCGACGTTGTGAACTTTCTGACTAGTATGGAGGTGGATCAACACTTGGAAACAAGTGTCAACATTTTCTTTGCTCTTCTGAAACAATGTGCCAATGAAGCTCCTCATTGCCTCATCTCCTCTGGTTTTCTAATTCCTTATAACTGCTCTAGCAACCTCCATTGAATGCATTTTATTTTGTAGGTTCTCAATACTTCGCTGTAGCCTTCTAAGTCTAGCAGGTGGAGTCTCTGATATATCCTCCAATTGCTGAGAAATATCTTCCTTCATCAGGCTCTGAGAAAAAGCAATCTCATCGAACCTATCTTCCAATCGTATTTCTGCTGCGGTCTTCTGGCCATTGGCTTCAGTGTCGATTGATGCTCTGGTGTTGCCTTCGATCGATGCCAGTCCGTGCTCTCTAAACAGTATCCAAATCCTCCTTCATGTCATCCATGCATGCAGTCAAACTGGCGAGGCAGTGCTCTATAGGATAGTAGACATCATCCAGCCTCTTGTAGAAATCACCCAGTAACATCTCTTGAGCTTTGTAGATCTCATGCACAATATCATCAATCTCTGCTCTGCTGTATGTCCGTTGATTCTTCATAGACATAGTGATCTGTGCTGCATGTCCTGGTAAACATATGTAGCTCTGCTCAAACAAATTAGCTCTCTTTAGAACTGCTCTGATGTCTTCAGCTTGCACATTCACTAATCGTCTGTCTGTAGCTCATGCATTACCATACTCATCTCTGTAGATGTCATACTCATCTTTCTTTTACCAATGGAAAATTCTTTGTCCTCAGAATCAAAAGCTCTTGTACCTTGCTCGACACGCCAGTGGGTTGATCCAAACGATCAATTCTGGACTTCCTGAATTATATGCATTAGAAGGACGAAGTTTGTGTACCTCTGGAAAGGTTCTATCGATCGATGCTCGATGGATGCTGTCGATCGATCTAGGATGCTTGGAAGGGTATGAAACATAACAGATCGTCTAGCTCTCCTGTTCCTCAATGTCGATCGATGTTGTAAGATTCACGTCGATCGATGGCTGCTGTTGTTTTCCAAATGAAGTACCCGATCCATTAGCAATAATAAGGGCATCTGCTACATCCTCCTTAGATATATGTAGGATTCTCCCATAAAGAGCCCGTGCACGTCCCCCTAGGTCTCTGAAAATTCCAAACTCATCCGGTCTAAGATTACCAATATATGTATCTTCTGCTCCAAGTTATCTCCTGGTTTGCGTCTGATGTCGTTTAATGGCCAAGAGATTCCATCGATTGATGCTCGATTATCTATTGTCGTGTTCATCACCCACCCAGCGTCTTCAAATGCTAGGCCGCGATATTCAATCAGCTCTTCCTCTCTGTAATTTTCATCGTATCCTTCGTAAGCTTCACCGTATCCTCGGCATGTCGGACGTGTGTCGATCGATGGTGTATGGTGACCGTCGATCGATGCTTGATAACCAGATTGTTGCATGAAAAGGTTTCCAGCTCCATTAGCCATGGCAAGTATATCCGCTATATCTTCCCTCATGACATTTAGTAGTTTGCCATCCATAGCTCTTGCGTGACCGTCTGGATCTCTCGTGATGCCGAACTCATCTGGTTGTAGATAACCATATTCCTTCTCGCGTTTTGTAGCTGAATCTAGTTCGGAATGTGCTTCTTGATCAGTATCAATCGATGGCATATTGGTACCATCGATCGATGTCGATTTCTCGAGTCGGTGGGAAATTTGAAAAACACCAGCCTCTTCCATAGAAATACCACGATACTCGATTATCTCTTCTTCTCTATAATCTTCGTCGTACTCGAGGTAGGCTGGGTAGTAACCACCATCTGCGTGGCAGTTGTTGATTGGCTATGGATTATGGTTGTCGATTGATAACGATGGGTGGGTGTCGACCGATTGCTGAACTGCAAAACACGTCGATCGATTATCTGGGCTGGGGTATCGATCGATTTTCCATCTTCCGACTCTTCATTGACCTCATAATCGCAGAAGTGTCTAGCCACAAGTTCTGCATCATCACACAATTCAATAAGAGTAGCCTTGCTCTTATTCTTGACAGGCTCATAAAATTTATTTCGTTCAGTTAGAGATAGATACAACATGTTTAATTTCATATCGCAGATAGCTCCCACGGTAGCCATGAATGCTCTCCCAAGTAGTAGTGAAGAGTTCCAATCTATCCTGATGTCCATCACGTGGAAGTCTAATGGAACTAGGGTGTTGTTAATCTGTACTGGAACATCTTTTACCATCCCTCATGAGTCACTTTTGAGCAGTCTACAAATGTGAAAGAATCATTGAAGGGTTCCACTTTCAGGTTCAACTCCTCTGGCATAGTCTTTGGCAGAATGCTCAATGGTGATCCAGTATCATAGAGGGCATTGGGGTATTTGTTGCCCTTGATAAAGCATGGAACCTCAAATTTCCCAGGATCACCTTTCTTCTTCAGACAAGTTCTCTGTTTCATCTTCTATTTGAGATGATTAAACATGATCTCTATATCATCGTCTGTCTCCCTTGTTTCCCTGAAAAAAATCCACAACATGTGAGTCTAATAAGCTACACCAAAAAGCGTATATAAACGAATTTTGAAAACTTTTTTGGTAAAGCTATCCATCTCTTTTTCATTGGTTCCTCTGCGTTGATGTTTGGGGATCTTTTTCTTCCTCTTGGAGTGTCCCTCATCTTCTCTATCAAGATCCATAGCTTCAGACTTGTCAGTATTCTGTTCTGAAACCGTCATGGTTGGACACGCAATCAAATTTTCAGTGATGCTTGGCAGTCAAACCGGGGTTTCTCATATGTCGATCGATGCTCAGGTCCCATTGTTGATCGATACCTCTATCTCCTTGTCGATCGATTGTCTCATGATGGTGTCGATCAATGTTAGTCGATTCACACGAAGCTACTGATACTGCATGAATCATTGGCGATCGATGCTCATTGCTTGGTGTTGATTGACGCCAATGCGAACAGCCAAATAACATGGAACTTTCCACACGAAAATCTCCTTCTTGGAGCCTTTCCCATCAATCAATAAATGCATTGACGTGGTGCTTCTTTCCAGCCTATATTTCTCCTTCATCAGGCTCTCATGCCTCCTAATGGTTTCACTTGTTTGCAGCACCTGATTCTCCAGCTTCTTCACATGGGTGTTAAGAAATTCAAACTTGGTGTTGAGGTTGAGGTACAACCCATCTATCTTTCCATTAAAATCCACAATCATCTTCTGCTTTCCCTCTAAAAGTCTTTCAACCATTGCTTCGATCTTGCTTTCTTGAGTTTCTGGAGGAGGATTATGATAGTAAGAAGATCCATAAGTTCTGTTGTTGTTGAAGGGTTTTCGCTGTGAACCCTGATTAAAGCTACTTTTTTGACCATTGCATAGGAATTCCTGTTGAAACCTGGTTTCCCTTGTCTCTAGAAACCATTCCCATCAATGTAGTTCACATCCTCTTCTTCAATCTCATCATCTGCAGATTATATTGCTTCTACTTCTGCAAAAGTGACATGTTTCCTGAGGAATTTCTGAACACTTTCCAGTTTTGCCTTGACCTCTTCAATCTGCTACTTGCTTTAATCTGGAGTTGATTTCTTCCTTTCAAAGTATGTGTTTTTGGTGCTGTTGTTGGATGCCAAATTCTTAACCAATCTTGTAGTTTTTTAGGGTTCCTTGTGCTAAAATTTCCTTCACTAGCTGTGTCCAAAGCCATCTGATACTGTAATCCAACACCTCTAAAGAAAGTGCTGAGAAGTTGCATGAGTTTTTGAAAGATTCTGAAGGGTCTTGTGAAAAAGTAGCAATCTTTCTCCTCAGATACTCTCCTCTTGCGTCATCGAAGAAATTACGCAGGAAAGCGTTCTTGATGTCAATACAGGATGTCAGGGATCCTGGTGGTAACTGCTTAAGCCAATATGAAGCTTCTCCAGCGGGTGGGTACTTGAAAAGCTTACAAAAGAGATAGTCTTCGGGGACCCACTGCTTTGATAGCAGTCACTAGATCCTCAAATTTCTCCAGATGATCCATAGGGTGCTCATGTCGCAACCCATGATAAGGTGTTTGTGCTACAAGTCCGAAGAAAGCAGGCTTGATTTCAAAATCATTTCTCTGAAAAGCTGGAGGACGAATGGTGGGTCTGTTTGCGTAGAACTGGTCAGGACAATTGTAGTCAGCTAATGTTCTCTGAGCAGCTTGGGCACTAGCTTCTGGTTGAGCTGTTGCAGCGTCTGCTTCTGCTTATGTATCAGGAATTATGGTCACGTGATCGTTTATCTTTTGACCTTCTGCATTACGCAGATGACCGTCGAGGTTATGCAAGTTTCCATTCTCATCCCGAGTCAATATTAAAGTCGCAACCATCTGAACTCGTCTGCTTCTGTCGATCGATGCGGGTAAGTAGCTGTCGATAGGTGCTATGTGATCATTGTCGGTTGATGCTCGAGTTTTGATGTCGGTCGATGCTGTCCGTAAAGAAGTGTCGGTCGACGCTGTATAGGTGATGTCGATCGATGCTTGTCGCCTTTCTTTCCGGATCGTATGTTCGACTTTGTCGGGGTCAGAGAATAGCAGTTCTTGTCCTTTATTGCTTCTGGTGTGTCTTTGCATGCACCTGAAAAACAAAGAAAAAGAAAAATTAGTAACTTGAAAAGTAGTAACAAACCTTGAATAAATCCTAGAAATTAAATCTAATGCGATTAATGCTCCCCGGAAAGGGTGCCAAATTTGACATGGTATGTTTTATTGTTCTAGGAGGGTATAAATATCCTAAACAACTAACTATAAATTAACCTTAATCTTAGCACACAAGTAATACTCTTGCCAAAAGAGATCAGGTGTAGTACTTAGGGATCGAATCCACAGAGAGCAATGGCACACAATAGATTTCTTATTTCTAAAGACTAAGCTAGGTGAATATATATATATATATATATATATATATATATATATATATATATATATATTATATCAGTGGGGAAGGATTAATTAAGGAAATATTCCCTATCAAGAATTAGGGATGCAATATGGAAATATGCTGATAATGCAAATATGGAAATATTCTAATAATGCAAATATGAAAATATTTTAATAAACTAACTAGAAGTAAATGTAAATACGCTAGATCTAGGGTTTCAAGGCTAATGGATTATAGGGAATAGGAAACACGGAAATGTTAATATTCTAGAACTCAAATATTAACTATTCTGACCCTTTTAACTCCAACTCTCATATGCGAGCAAAAGGAAAGACCATCGATCGACGGCTAAGGCCTGATGTCGATCGACGGTGAAATCAAAAGGAAGTGTGAACGAGATTTGATAAATCCACCAGACCTATTAGACCAACTCTCTCATGTGCCTAACAGCCTAGTTCAATGGAGTATATTCTGGCACAAAACCTACTCTCGTAGTCGTCCATGTCCTACTTTCAAGATCCTAGTTAGCTGCTCTAGAATGCAAGCATGAAGCACAACTCAGTTGATGGATATTAACTTAACCTAGCAATCCTACTTTTGGGCCAATCCATGACTGCTATCATTCAAACCTAAATCTAGTTGATAACTACTCAGACATAATTAAAGAAAGAACAATAGTCTGAATATAATGCATAGATAAAAAACTGGGATTCCAATACAATCTCCCTAAGGAGTTATGAATCTTCTCCCCTAAAAACCCTACAACTATAATATAAAACTAAAACTCTTTGTTGCATTCTATAGCATGTCTCTTTTTTTCTCTCAATACATAAGGCACAAATATAAAACCCTAAAACTTAGGTCAAAACTCGTCCAGAGCATTTTGGTCATTTGTCTCTAACTTGGGCTTTGAATCGGCTGTCTGAGATTTGGACGTCGATCGATGGAAAGTGTGCAGCATCGATCAAACTTGGTCTTTTAACATCGGTCGACTCCAAGGTTGTGTCGTCGATCGATGACAGTCTTGAACTTCGACTCCTTTAATGATCAGCTGCGGGATTCTTCTCCTTTAAATGCTCCAAAAGCTCCAATAATCCCCATATATCTCCAAAACGTTCATGGACCTGCAAATACTCCAAAACATAGCCTAGACACACATAATTGACATTAAATAGAGCCTATAACATGACCTAAAACTGGTAATAAATAGGCTATATCACCCACTTGGAGTGAGAAAAGAAGATGAAACTTTACTTTGATGGCAAAAACTACTCAAAAAAAAAGAAAGCTAGATTGGATACATAAAAGTTCAATAGTGATGCCATTCAATGGTGGGATCAGCTTGTTACTACTAGAAGAAGAACATGAGAAGCACAAGTTACACCCTGGTTTGAGCTCAATTAATCATGAAGAAATGCTTTGTTTTTCTCACTACAGCAGGAAACATCCGAGACAGGCCAAAGAAGACACAAGACCTTGCCATGATTGTAATCATCCAAGAAAGTCTCAGCCACATAATCAAAGAAGACCAAACCCACGAAATTCCTCAGGAGTCAATGAGCCTCTTTGTTCTAAGAAGGAATCATCTATCCAAGATCTGAAATAGAGCCATCTAAGGTAATGAAAGAACCTAAGAAAGAAAATGAGTTTTCTCTTTTCTCTGCTCAGTCTGAACTTGTTGTCAATAATACTTGTGATGAAGTATTTTTTTTCTGAACCTGTGCAACCGAGTAGCATTTTTTCAGTGTCTCAGGTCTTAGAATACTCAGCAGAAGAAGCACAAAAGAGTTCATCACCAGAAGAAATGTTGGAGCAGCCAAACACCATTGAAGCAGAAACAGATGCTAAGTCATTCTATTTGGACTCTCAAGAGCACTATAAGGATATTGATATGGTTAATTATGTGCCTGGCATGTTTTTTATGGTATTTTCTAAGGATGTAAAACGTTTTGGTCTTGAGAAAGTAAGACAATTTTGTGTTTCAGACTTTGTTTTTGAAAACATGATTAACTCTTTTAAGGTACTTGAACCAGATAAATTTCCTAATCAAAAATGTTTTCAATGTGTAATAACATCAATCCTGGTCATGTTTTGAGTCTTAAAATTTTTATGAAACATATCAGAAGCTTTGATCACCATAAAAGACATTAGAGTTTGTTCTACTACAACATGATCTCTGTTTTAGAAAATCTTTTGATTCTTTTGCAAGTTTTGCAGAGAATGGTTTTGTTATAAGTACTGCTCAAGATGAACGGATCACTGGTGTTTTGTTTGAAACCACACGTGCCTGGACTGAATATATGGTTAGGAATGAACCTAAATCCCTTAGAGCTGAAACCGGTTTTGATTTTGGTTCTAGGTTGAAACTTGCTCATTTTTGTTCTGAAAAATCTTGGTTTGTTTTGGGATCATCCTTGCAGAATGATGTTTTTTTTGAACTTGATGATATACTAATGTACAACACATTCTTTGATGAACCTTCTGATCCTCTGAAACATGCGATAAGTGATTCTGAACTTATCCTTTTGTGTTCTGCATCTGATAAATTGTGATTACTTTGAAGTTGTTCTGTGAGAAATTGTTATCTCGTGCCTTGGTAACATTCTGGTCTATAATAACTACTTTGATGTGCTTATTAAAAATCTAAAATGTGTGCTACTTGTTCTAAGGAACAAATGCTTGGTTTCTGGTCTAAACAAGAAAATGTATTGCAGTTATAACACTGGATCTTTAGGCTGTGTTTTGAGTGTCCAAGATCAACAAGATCAGTCTCAAATGAGTGCGAGGAACAAGATAAAATACAAATTTTATCAGCCTAGGATATGGAGATGGATGTACTTGAGAGAAACAGCTTTAAAACTCCAAGGAAGTTCCATTCTAAAACCCTACTTTAATATTGCCTACTTGTTGCTCTTTTTGATCATTTTGTCTCGTGTCTTACTTCTTTCCTTTGGATGTAGAAGATACATATTTGAGGGAAATATTTTTAATGGAGGAGGGGATGATGTAATCCTCACCAGCTATTCAACCGTGGATAAGCCGAAACGAGCTAAAAGGACTGTGGTTGAGGTAGCACCAGCTGATGAGACTGAGGATGAGTTGAATACTCAAGTGAGCTGAACTAAACTTACCTGGACGAGTTGAGCTGTATTGACACTTACCTGGACGACCTGATATGGATTGACACTCACCTAGAAAAGCTGAGAAAGCTGGTTCAACTATCCGAGCTGGTTCGACCACCCGAGAAGCAAGAAACGACCATCCTTATATCTAAAGAACCAAGCTCATTTATTATCATCACTCAGTCATGTTCATGGGTCAAAAAACTCAGAGAAACTAAGGAAAACGTGTTGGATCAAGAGGCCCAAGGAGAAGTTATTTCAGACCCAGAAGAAAGTCATAACAAATTCGTATTGAGTTTGTTAAAAACCAGATTCAACCAGCCTTATTATCAGAGCTTTTCTGGCCCTTTTCCATCAAGAATACCAAAAAGAGTGTATGAAATAAAATCATGGTTGTGGGCATATCAAGGGTCATTCAAAGAATAACTCAATTCTGGTCAAAAGTCTTAGTCTACATTTCGGTTTTCTAAAAGTTGAGGCACAACCAGTATGTAAAATCCATTCACTTTTTGAATAAAAAAATCTTCTTTTGTTTTGTGAATCCTTTGTTCATCGTCTGAAAATTGATTTCAAAGGAGTTGGTTCTATGCATGGCCCTTTGCCATAGATCATTTTTTGTGAGAACACCTCTTATCATCTCTGGCACATCTACACAAGTGATTGATCTTCCTATCGATCAGTCTCTAAAGAACCATCATCATATCGACCTTCTATCCACAAACAACCATTCCATCTATCAAAACATTCCTGTGTGTGTTAGTAACCACAAGAAGTTCAATCAAATCGACGCTCAAGATTAACAAAGGGATTCAAACCATCAAGGGTTTCAATACGGTCAATCGGTTGATCAAAAACCGAGATATTGTTGGGGTCAAAAAAGGTAATCTCGAAATCAACATCTAGGATCGCATCTCTTGAAAAAAACTTTTTCATAATAATTTCAAGAAAGGTCCTAAGTAAGAAACTCCAGAACAACGACCGCACTGGAAACACAGACAATTTCAAGTTGGATCGACCATTCCAGTTCACCTGATGGCGAGTTGGATCAGCCCTATCTAACTCACCGTCAAGCAAGTTGGATCAGCACCATCCGTCTTGGTTCCGATCCGTGCCTCTTTTGAACCTCGATCATACTTTTTTGTCTAGATTGGAGTTAATGTTGGAACTTTACGATAGAAACCGTAAAGACTTGTTTTCTAGTATGAATTCAAATTGTTTGTATAAAAAGGCAACGGTTGACTGAACACCAAATTTACCTCAACTATACGAGTAATTTGAACTATTTCATAAAACCAACATCGTACGAAAGAAGAATTCTCCGAAATAAATCGAAAAAACCCTTAAGCGACAAAACGGCCCAAGGAAGTCTAAAACGTGGCAGAAGTCCACTTACGATTTTAAACAAGAACAAGCCCAAGTTACTATGATGGTTTATTGAATATTCGCGAAAGAAGATAAATGTCAAGGTTCGAAGGATAATCATGAAGATCGAGAAAAATGGAATATTTCCGCGAAGAGATAAGCTTGAATCAATGGCAGAAAAGGGAAAACGGACGACCTTGAAGGCATATATAAGGGGAGCCAAGGCGAGGAACCCGAGGACGATTCTTTAGACTATATAACTCTCTGAACTTAGAAACCTTAGGTTTTATTCTCCACAAGTTCGGTTTCTATGACTGGCACTCGATTACTAGACGAAGTTGCCCAGGTAGTTCGATCTCTTGTTCCAATCTTTCAATTGAACTATGTTCGGCTTGATCCTCAAAAAGGGTACATAGGCAGCCTTTCAAATCTTATAAACCGTTTTCGTCTATTGCTAAGCGAGTTGCGGCCACATGGGTTTTCCTCGACATAGGTGGTAGTTCTAGCAAACTTAGTCTCGTTTTACTCTCTGTATCATGAAATTTCCTTTGTCATTGTGTTTCCAGACAAGCTTCATGTATGCTTTTGTCTCTGGAAAGCTAATACGCAAATTCAAAATAAAGATCTACTTTTTCTGAACTCGCTTTATTGTATTTACATATTTCCCGCATTTATTTGGTTAATTGTGGTTGGATCTCGCAGAGAATCCAGGACCTCTGGAAAATTTAGGTTTTCCTAACTTTTCCATATTTTACGAAAATCAATAGTTCGAATTATGGTTCCTACAGTTTGGCGCTAGAAGGATGGGGGGATACGGATTACTTTTACTCACGGCCAAAAAGCTTGATCAAACCATGTATGGAAATATGAAAGACAAACTCGCAGCATTGATTACTCCTATGGCCAAAGCTTACGCAAAAACTGTAGTGCTCGACAAAATCGAATACATAGTCGCGGCTTTTTGCCGCAGGAAGAGCACCAAAACGAAATTGCGATTCCTGTCTAAATAGAAAGGGAAACGATAAAATCTATCAAACCCCGTAGAATTTGAGTTGGAGAAATCTCACCGCGTAAGGGTTTGTCCAAAAGAATTTTTCCAAAAAAATTTTGGAAAATAAACTTGCTCTCCTCGAAGTCGCGGAGAAAATGTATATTACTCGCGGAAATAAGGAATCAGAAAATCGAGGTGCCGATTCCCCATTGTTGTATTTCTTTTGATTAATTTTTGAAGAAACTAAGTTGATCGCTATTGAATCATTCGAAACTTAATGATTGAAGAAGACTAAACTAAGAAAAACAAGAGATCGTATCGCTCACTGCTAAAACGTTTTATGAAACCTAAGATTTCGTCAAATTCATGCTTCGATTCTATAGTAACATATTCAGTGAATTCCTGATGATTTTCACCTAACCTTACTTCGAAAAACTACTCAAAACTCCTTCGGATCAATCCAACGGAAACGAGAAAATTTCTGATCAAGTTTAGTCACAACAATTAAGCTCATCCCATCCTGAGTTTCTGATACTAAAATCCAGAAACTAAATTGCAGAACAGCCGCAAAACTTGAATTCTCCAAAAATCGAAAACATGTTCACGAAGCAGCTTTCGTAAAATTAAATAAAATTTTGCGGAATAACTTTCGTAAAATTAAATAATAGTTTGCAGAATAACTTTCGTAAAATTGAACTAATAACATTTTATGGAATAACTTTCGTAAAGTTAAGCTCGACAACATTTTGTGAGATAGATTTCGTAAAATTAATCTCGACAATATTTTACACAACATCATTCGTAAAATTAAACAAAAGTTAATCTTTTATGATTCAACTTTCATAGAGTAAATTTGACAACATTTACGAAACGACTCTCGTAAACAAACCTCCAAGCGATTCGGCAACCTTCGAAAAATCAAACAAAGATCATACGAACAGATTCTCGGAGAAGGAAAGAGATGGACCGAGATCCGAGAAGTGAACTTTGCCCATCAGCCTCTGTCCATGGTCCCACTGTCCTCTCTCTACGACCTCATCGCCTATGACCTCTCACCAAAGCCTCATCGTTATACAAGTCTTCCTGATCGACCTTGGCGTCTCCTGGTCACCCTTGGATATTCGAAATCACCAAAATACTTTTGACGAAGGGTGTACAGAACGAAAAGAGGAAGGGGAAATGAGCACGCAAAACGGAGAAAAGACAAAACCACACCTCCGAGAAAACTAAGGTATGTACTACTTAGAAATTTTGAAATCAAACTTGGGAGTTTTTTGTAGGAAGTTACTAAGAAATAAAATGCTTCCGAGATTGCGGTAAACTTTAGGGAACTCAAAATCTAGGTGGATAGTCTAGCAAATTAAGTCTTATGTGATTTTCCCTATCTTGATCTATTGTTCCTTAACTGTTCAGGCAGATCTTTCAAACCGACCTAAACTCTCGAAAAACCGAGAAACTATGCCACACATATTCAGGTTGCTTCCTAAAGAAAGACAGAACTACAGACAGGAACGTCGTCTTAAAACCTACTCGTTCATGGAAATTTTCTTAAAACTGACATATTCAGAATCATCAACCCAAAAACCACCAAATCACAATCCCAACGTCGTCTTTAAATCGACATAGATTTTTGATCATCCCAATCCTCGAAAGAGAAAACGTATACAACCCTTTAAAATATCATTTCAGCCATTCCTTTTCGTAAAAGAAGAGGGAGTAGGTGCTTATACTATACTCGTATACTCCCATACTTCAAAATATTTTTGACTCGGCATCAATAAAACGTTTTTGACAAAGCAAACTCCCGCAGCAACAGCAGAAGAAACACTTATGCAATTTGATACCTCATTAAAATCACCCTAAAAAGGCAAATGACAATCTAAGATTTATCTAAACGCTAGCAACGTATCCAAACCATCACGAACATAACCTTGAGAACAGCATCTCTTATTGCAATCATGCGTTATGAAAACATGTACCAATATCAAAATGAAACTTGACGATTAGCCAAAGTCTTGAAGACCTTTTCGACATAATAAAGAGAATTTCATATAAAAAAAAGTCAAAATTTGTACGAGAAATCTTCAAACACCAAAGCATTTCTTTCGGTTTCCATCGAACCAACTGAGCCACGAAAAAGAATCAAAAACATTTGCGAGAAAAAAATCGAGAATAAAAATAGCAGCGAGCAAAACAAAGGGAACGCTTTCTCTCCACTCGTTGACTAGATCTACCGCTGGTTGACCAATTCCTTACGCTCGAGAAACGACTATGTCATGAGAATCCTCTCAAAACCCTACGAAAACGTTCCATGACTAGATCACAACAAAATAGACTCCATTAGTAACTCCGAGCAACTTTTACCAAAGATCAAAATCAAAGTGAGTTTCTCGCAAAATCTGCGGAAACATCTCTACTTTGACATGTCGATACATAGCACCAATTTACTACCTTCATAAAACTGGTGACCCATTACTTTCATATGAAAAAATCATTTTATACGAAATAAACTACGGGAAAACAAGATCGGTATCATGCAAAACGAATTTGAAATAGAAAAATGCGAATGAGGAAAATCTAATCCTCGCTCGCAAACGTCGAGTAATCTGCAAGAAACAGTCTCCATTTATTTCTATAAGAAGCCCTTCTTGAAAAACTTACGCGAAAAAAATCTTTCGTACAGTAAGATCAAGTCATAAGAAGCAACTTTCAAAAGTAAAGATAACAGGTTTTACGAGATAGTGTTTTTCGTGTAACAGAAACAAAGCTGTATTATACGAGATTGGACGACCAATCTAAACTTTATCTCTTCACACTATGATCTAACAGATCTAATTCCTTAACCCTGCGGCTTGTTGGCTTCTTCCTTTCACTTCCTTCGGTTACATCGGAGCAGGCAATCATCCCGAAGATGACTTCACACGGATTCTATATCAAGCCTCTTAGGCTTCATCTTCCTTGGACAAAGACAAAACAATTGTCATACGACTAATGGAAACGTTGTATGAAACATTCATCGTATAACAGAAACCTAAAAGGGGAAAATCATTTTCTACAACCATCGGCCATCTTAACACGGAAATCTCCGGCATACTTGGCCTATTAAATCTTGACAAACGTTCTTTGGCTCTCGGCCAATTACACCTTCCAGTACAGGTCCTAACCAGAATTCAGCATCACTTTTAGGACAACTCTAAACTAGCATGACCTTAATGTTAAAACGAAAGTGCCATGGGATAATCCTTGACCTGCAATGTCTTTGGCTATGCGGCTGAACACATCCTTCGTGCCAAGACAAAACTTTCAAGCAACCAACGCTCCATCCGATCACTTATACGGCTGAAAGACAATCCACAATTTGTCTGAAAATGCTAATTGACGATTACGAAAATAATTATCGTATAACCCAATCTTCAGCATCGCGAGACGTCGCATACGCCAAAAGAACCCTTTTTCGACAAAATTACATTCCTCTATAAAAACACCTTCTTGGAAGACCAAACAGTCACACACACTAACATCTTCCCAAACATGTATCCTTCGCCAAGAATCAAAAGCTGTAATATCAACCATTATGTTTGTTGTTAATCACAAAAAAAAACTCTTTACGTCCTAAACAGGCTAAGCCATCTCATAGAGAAGCTATCATACATCCGACACAAAGATAATAGCTCTATAAAAGAAATCTGAAATTTTGGTCAGCACTTCCAGACGACTTAAAATTGTCTTTGGAAAGATGCTCGATTCCTACCAGACAAGTCGTATAAGCCGAGAACCTATCACGGACTTTAAATTGGTACGGAATCAGGTCAAAAACGATACAGGAAAACGTAATCGGAAGTAGTCATCACACCCCCAAACCATTAAGACATAGGTCTTTCCCCAAACCCAGCATACTTGTCTCTAACATCTCTAGGCATGATATCAAAATGATACAAGATCCCAAAATATGTCTCTTTGTTTGTATTCCAACATTCATGAATCTCCAGAAAAATCAAAATTTTCAATCATTCTCATCTAAAACGAACAGTGAATATAACGATCTACAAAGAGTTAGATATGAGATGACAACTCATACTCTTCCCTCTACATTCATATGAATACAAACATACTCTTAAAACACAAAAACTAATTTGTTATAAAGCAGCCGCGAAGCGGCAGGGATTTGAAGCCACACGCGGCTAGTCCCAAAAATATAAATACACATTTGGCAAAAGAAAACAGCCAAAAAGGCTAATATTGAGGCAGACAGAGGTTCAATATAAAATGCCATCAGCAGCAACATGCTCGATAATCTCTACACTATACATAACTAAACCGTAAAGGTCTCACTGGAAAGAGATCGCAAGAATCTTAACTCCAAAACAAACTACGAAAGGCTTGATCCCTTCGACAAGTGTACGTAGGCAGCCTTTACAAATCGCAGCCCCAATCTTATCACATTCCACTCTCATGAGGACTAAAGGTTGAAAGTCCAATACTTATAAGAGAATAAGGGTGAAACATTTCCCTGCATTAAAATAATCCACAAAAGTCTTTCGAGGAAAGTCGTTCATAGTTATAGATTCCGATTAATAACATCACTCGCCTGCAAGAATCGCACCCTAAAACTTACGAGCTGGGGGCTGACAGTTGGGGTCAAAAACAATAATCTCGAAATCAACGTCTAGATAGCACTTAAGGAAAAATTTCTCGGAATAATTTCAAGAAAGGTCCTAACTAAGAAACTCCAGAACAACGACCGCGTCGGGAACACAGACAATGTCAAGTTGGATTGACCAGTCGAGCTTGCCTGATGACGAGTTGGATGCACCACAACCAACTCGTCTGATGGCGAGTTGGATCAACCCTATCCAACTCACCGTCAGGCAAGTTGGATCAGAACCATCCGTCTCGGTTCCGATCAGTGCCTCTTTTGAACATCGATCACACTTGTTTCATCTCGATTGGAGTTACCGTTGGAACTTTACGATAAAAATAGTAAAGACTTGTTTTCTCGTATGGATTCAAATTGTTTGTATGAAACGGAAACGGTTGACTTAACACCGAAGTTGCCTCAACTATACGAGTAATTTGAACTATTTCATAAAACCAACATCGTACGAAAGGAGATTTTCTCCGAAATAAATCGTAAAAACGCTTAATTCAAAAAATAGCCCAAGGAAGTCTAAAACACGGTAAAAATCCACTTGCGATTTTAGGAGAGAATGAGCCCAAGTTACTATGACGGTTTATCTTTGCGAAAGAAGATAAATATCAAGTTTCGAAGGATAATCATGAAGATCGAGAAAAATGGAATCGAAGAGGTAAACTCGAATCAGGGGCAGAAAAGGAAAGACGGCCGACCTTGAAGGCATATATAAGGGGAGTCAAGGCGAGGAACCCGGGGACGATTATTTAGACTATATAACTCTCTGCACTTTGAAACCGTATGATTTATTCTCGACAAGTTTGGTTTCTAGGATTAGCACTCGATTACTAGACAAACTCGCCTAGGCAGTTCGATCTCTTGTTCCAATCTTTTAACTGAACTACGTTCGGCTTGACCCTCGAAAGGGGTACCCTAGGCAGCCTTTCATAAGGTCCAGTCCAAAATCTTTTAAACCTTTTTTGTCTATTACTAAGCGAGTTGCGGCCACATGGGTTTTCGTCGACATAGGTGGTAGTGCTAGCAAACTTAGTCTTGTTTTACTGTATGTATCATGTGATTTCCTTTGTTATTCCGTTTCCAAACAAGCTTCATGTATGATTTTGTCTCTGGAACGCTCATACGAAAATTCAAAATAAATATCTACTTTTCTAAAATCGCTTTATTGTCTTTACATATTTTCGCGTTTATTTGGTTACTTGTCGTTGGCTCTCGCAGAGAATCCGGGATCTCTGGGAAATTTAGGTTTTCCTAACTTTTCCTTATTTTACAGAAATCGACAGTCCGAATTTTGGTTCCCACATACATCTGGAGCAAGGCAAGGCACGTGCACCCCTTGATATGCAGAATGGCACGAGTTGAGAAGTATAAAAGACAAATCCAAGATCATTATTGACATATGCTTTTTGACCTACTCGCCTTAGATTTAAAATACCCTCTTGGAGTTGTGTTATCTTGTGCTTTGTTTTTTGTATTCATCGTATTTATTGTCATTAATATTATGTCTAGTTCGAACAAATTATCTTAAAAATCTACTTTAGAGACCTTTCTCAGTGTTTTTCCTAAACCTTATTCTATTCAGATTAAATTCTAATTGCAGGTTTGAGCTCCTACACTCATGGGGAATTGATGTCTCTCCTCTATATCCCATTTTCAGCTTGTAGACAGAATCACGAGAGCATCTCTTCTTCCAATGCACTTATTCATCAGCAGTATGGTCTTTCTTCTACTAATGAACCCATCTCCTGCCTCCTAGGGACTTGAGGATGCATAAGATTGATTAAATACCATATAATAGACAAAAATCTTGTTAAGTACTCAAGCTTTGTTTCAAAGCGTGTGATTACATGATTGGAAAGAGCAAAATTCAAGGATTCGCAACCGGATCAGCAGACCACCTTCCACTAGAATCTCCGGAATTCTTTTTTT
>CAJHQP010004192.1:0-58148 GCA_905132765.1 Moricandia arvensis
AGAATAGCCCATAATCGATTCGATCGAGTATCAAAGACAAACATGGCGAGCTGGTTGGAGTGGAATCGATAGGGGAGAATGTAGCTGTTCAATACTTTCAAGACCTCTCTCGACCTCGTACCGACGGATCAGGATGTATCCTCACGATTCATTCAGAGAAGGTCTGTGTCTTCGACGACATAGTACTCTTAGAGAACCTTCGGAACATGGAGATTAGGAGAAGAGCTCTCTTCGAGTGTAACCCGGGAAAAGCACCCGACGGATGGCATGACTACGTAAATCTGTACAAAATTCTGGCGGGAAATGCTGTCAAGACATTATCAGACTTGATGCAAGAATTCTTCGCAACCTTGGGAACTTTGACCCACTCTTGACCAACAAACATCTTGCCTCATTCCTAAAAAGAAGAAGAAACACCGGAAATGACATGAGTTCGGACCTCTATTAGTCTATGAAATGTAGCTACAAAATTATTCTAAGTTACTTTGTAAGAGACTTAAGAGGGTTATCGACGCTTGATCTCGGAGACACAGTCAGATTTTGTGACAAAAATATTGATCACTGATAACATTCTTCTAGCAGAAGGAAAATTTCACGCCTTACGGACGAACCAGAGATGTAGAGAAGATTTTATGGCTATTAAAACAGATATGAGCAAAGCTTACGATAGAGTGGAATGGAGTTTTTTATCCGCTTTGTTACTGAAGATGGCTTTGATGAGAGACTGGGTTGACCTTATTATGTGTTGTGTCACCTCGGTCACATATCAAGTTTTAGTCAACGGTGAACCGAAGGGAAAAATCTTGCCAAAGAGAGGTTTGAGACAAGGAGATCCTCTTTCTCCTCTTTTGTTCATTCTTTGTACAGAGGCTTTGATCTCGCACTTAAATGGAGCGGAAGCAGAGAAGAAGATTATAGGCCTCCGTGTCGCTAAGGCGAGCCCGAGGATCACTCATCTCCTTTTTGCAGACGACGGTCTTTTCTTCTGTAAGGCAGATTCAAGCCAATGCAGGGAGATCATGGACATTATAGACATTTATGGAAAAGCATCAGGACAAAGACTAAATGCGGCAAAATCTTCGATGGTTTTTGGAAACAAAGTGGACGCTTCCCTGAAACAGGATATAAAAGAAGTCTTAGGCTTTTCTTCCGAAGGAGGCATGGGAATGTATCTAGGATTACCTAAGCTAATCGGTGGCTCGAAACTAAAGTTTTCTCCTTTGTACAAGATTGACTCAGTGGGAGATCTAACACATGGTCATCAAGACTCCTATCTAAAGGAGGAAAAGAAGGTCAAATTAAATCGGTTGCAGAAGCAGTCCCGACATTTGTGATGTCAGTTTTCTTGCTTCCACAAGGTATTACCGATAAACTAAGGAGCACAATTTCCAATTTTTGGTGGAGTTCGAAACAAAACAGCAGAGGTTTACATTGGATATCATGGGACAAGATATGTACCCCTAAGGATACAGGGGGACTAGGTTTTCGAGATCTCCATGACTTCAATTTAGCGCTTCTTGCAAAACAACTGTGGAGACTAATTCATTATCCGAACTCTTTACTGGCGCGTGTCCTAAAAGGAAGATATTATAATAAAACCTCCCCTTTAGAAGATCGACGAGTATACTCCCCATCATATGGATGGCATAGTATCATGGCATCAAAACCTCTTCTTATATCGGGTCTATGGAGGACAATTGGTACTGGTCGAGATACAAGAGTGTGGAGTGACACATGTGTTCCTGACTCAGATGCACGACCACCTAGGCCTGCTGGCCACATTGTCTACAAATTGCCCCAACTCCTTGTTCATTCCTTTATTAGGGATGATACCAAGGAGTGGGACCTTCAGCTCTTACATGAATTTTTTCATCCGGACGATATCCCTTTGATACTTGAACTAAAACTTTCTCGCTCTCTAGGCCATGATGGATATGTTTGGAATCACACAAAATCTGGAATTTATTTAGTCAAATCCGGTTACGACCTCCTCCAAGCAACAAAGCTCAGGTTTACAAATGGAGAGGTTTTAGAACCGAGTATCACTTGTCTGCTGAGCCATGTGTGGAATGTGAAAGCCCCGAGTAATATGAAACATTTCTTATGGCAAGCTATTTCAGGCTGTATGGCGACGACAGAGAGGCTTATGTATAGACACATGGGCACCGATAGGAGCTGTCCTAGATGTGCTGGCCCAGTGGAGTCGATTAATCATCTTCTTTTTGAATGTCCCCTTGCTCTGCAGGTGTGGGCTTTATCGGACTATCCGTCCCTTCTGGGTTACTTCCCGAGTACATCGTTATACCAAAACATGAACTTTCTTTTTTAGAAGAGGAAAGAGGTGGCTCCATCGCGACCACAATTCGATACCTTCCCATGGATCTGTTGGTACATTTGGAAAGCAAGGAACGACAAACTCTTTAATGGGAAAGTCGTATCCCCGATTGACACTCTTCAACATGCTTCCCTTGAAGTAGAATGTTGGAGAAAGGCCAATGAGAAGGAAGAAATAAATGAAGACCAGGATGACCCTCTTACCATAGAGGTCGAGACAATACCGCCTTGGATACCTCGAACCCCTACCTGCCAAATTGATGCCTCATGGATCGGTAATGACAGTGTTAGTGGCTTAGGGTGGAGTCTTAAGGATCAAATGGGTGCGGAACTCTTTGGACTACGGGCGTGCGGAAGGAGCCTTTCAGCCTTACATGCGGAGATGGAAGGCTTACTTTGGGCAGCCACATGCTTGAGAGAAAAGATGATAACATCGATCCGCTTTGAGACGGACTGCTCGGACCTAGTAGATATGACTACGAACCCGAAGGAATGGCCAGCATTTGCGACAGAGATAGAAGTGTTCCAGAGACTACAGGAAGACTTCGAGGAAGTGAGCCTTATTCATATTCCTCGGAGTAGGAATGTGCGGGCTGATTCGCTAGCAAAAGAAGCCAGATCTAAAGGTTACATTTTTTCCCGTATAGATCAGACACGGTTGATGACGGGGATCCTCGGAGACTCGACTCATCGGATCAACACTTGATCTAGTCCAAACGGGATGCTGACAAATATATATATATATATATATATATATATATATATATATATATATATATATATATATATATATATATATATATATATATATATATATATATATATATATATATATATTATAATATAGATGTTGATAATATTTTTTTTATTTGTACATAATATTATATTTAAAATGTATTACTTGATGCAATTTGATGTAATTGTATTACTCATATATTAACTTGTTTTTTTGTTAATTTATTTTGAAATGAAACAACATACTAAAACTTTTTAATGGTCAATATATAAATATCGATTTGGTTAGCTAAGCTTTGGAATTGTAATTATTTAATTTAAATTTATTTTAAATGCACTGGCAAATCTGTAAATAAAAAATACAAAAAATACTTAATTTATTGTAAATGTAAAGGATAAATTTGTAAATAAAATGAAGTTTTTTAATACTCCTATCCGTGTATCCAAATAATTCTCATTTATATTGTTATCCATATTTCTAAACAGTATGAAAAGGTACTTCAGTTTTAATAATATAGATGAATGTTTGTGGGCTGGAAATCAACCCGAAAAGACAGTATATGCATTGAATAGATAAAACAATCTACTTTTATCACAAGTTCACAACGAGCCGAACCATCTGCCAAAAACTTTGGAACAACCTGCCAAAGACTTTAATAGCCTGAAATCAAACGAATACTCCTATTGTGATTCCAAATCTTGCGGCCCCATTATGTTGATGATATTGCAGTATCATTAATGTTCTTTTAATGACTCAACAACCAAAATCTAAAATAATACTCTCTATGTTTCTAAATAATACTACATGTTTTAACATTTTTTTACTTGTTTCTAAAAGATTAATGTTTTAGATTTTCTATGTACTTTTAATAAATTATAAATTTACAAGAAATATTAATTGAAAATTTTGAAATTATTGAATTGCTATTGGTTAAAATTTATGGAAAACTGTTATATTAAAAAAGTTTATTAGCTACACGAAGTTTACCTTAATATGGTGGAAACCATCCAAAGTTTCAAAATATGTTAACAACTACACGATGTTTATGTTAATACATGCCAGATATACGAAGTAAATGATTATATGGTGGGAACATCAAAATCAGATTTAATTGATTTTAGGAAAAGTTAATGGAGTCAAACTGTAATTAATAAGAAAATCAAAT
Source organism: Moricandia arvensis (assembly GCA_905132765.1). Taxonomy (NCBI): domain Eukaryota; kingdom Viridiplantae; phylum Streptophyta; class Magnoliopsida; order Brassicales; family Brassicaceae; genus Moricandia; species Moricandia arvensis. The sequence continues at coordinate 4,236 of CAJHQP010004192.1, forward strand.
TTTAAACAAAAAGAACTAAGTTTTAGTGTACATTAAATTTTGATTGGGTAAAAAATTATAGATAATAGTTGACAATAAAAATAAGAAATTTATAATTGAAATTTAATATATTTTAATATTTATGAAAACTTTTAAAATATGAAGACAATAACTTTGATATAGTCATTCATATTAATTTCCAATATAAATTTTTTAATGAATTCATATTTTGGAGTTTTAAATTGGAAATAAATTTTGGTTTAAAGAATTTAAATATATTAACAAGATGAATTATTTTAGAAGTCAAAGAAAATAAACGCAACGTCTCATAACACTTACAATTAACATCATAAAACTATAAATACCATTTACAAATATATTACTACTATCAATAATTAGAGTGATATAACATACATAAGAATTATAATTTTTTTGTAATATGTTACTGTAATTTGACACATTATTTACGAATACCAAATTTATGATCTTAGATACTAAAATAACATGATGTTTACATAAAAAATTATGTATCTATTATCTGTATATATGTATGTATATCTGATTTTTTTGTCAACATCAACATTTCTTTTTGTAAACATTATGTCAACATAATCTTGATATATTATGATATTAAAATTTACGTAGCATTCTTTTTCTTTGACTTTTAAAATAATTCACCTTGTTAATATATTTACAATCCGTCAACCAAAATTTATTTCCAATTTAAAACCCCAAAATATGAATTCCTTAAAATGTTTATTTTAGAAATTAATATGATTGACTATATCAAAGTTATTGTCTTCATATTTTTAAAATTTTCATATATATTAAAAGATATTAAATTTCAATTATAAATATATTATTTTTGTTGTCAATTATTTTCTATAATTTTTACCCAATCAAATTTTAATGTACAAAATTAATTTTTCTAAAACTTAGTTTTTGGTTTTAAGTTTCATTTTCTGATTAATTACAATTTGACCCCATTGACTTTTTCTAAAATCAATTAACCCGATTTCGATGTTCCCACCATATAATCATTTACTTCGTATATGTGGCATGTATTAACATAAACATTGTGTAGTTATTAAAATATTTTGAAACATTGGATGATTTCCACCATATTAGGGTAAACTTCGTGTAGCTGACAAATTTTTTTCCTTTAAAAATTTCATGCATTGATAGCTAAATATCAATTTTTTATTAATATGTGTGAAAATTTTAAAATATGTAATATTTAGAAACATAGTGAGTATATTATTTGTGTCCAAGACAAGCTTTTATGACATGATCTAAAAGTTTGAAAATATTAATATTTTTTAGTTTTATTTTAATTTTAAACTTCACCTCAAAACCCCATCTCATAATTCTAAACCTTAAGTCTAAATTAGTTAACCCAAATGGTATAAATTTATATTTACACTCTCTAATACTCCCTCCCTTTTTTTATTAGATGATGTTTAACATAATTACACACATATTATGAAATCTATTTTTTCCTAAAATAATATTAAAATATTATTTTTAATTATAAATGTAATTGGTTACAAAGTTTTTGATAAAAAAATTATTTAGATATGTAAAAATATCATCTATTATGAGATAACAAAAATTACTGAAAACATTATCTATAATGAATCTAAGGGAGTAAAATTATATTTATCATTTTTCTCTTTAAAAAGTTATCTTAGGGACAAAAATTTTTGTACATCTTATCTTATTGTATCATATCTTAAAAAGAAAAATGTTTATGGCCTGGCTGAAAGTTTGAAAAGAGTAGGGAAACGATCGATAAGTAATATGGGCCTATAAAATGAAACAAACGCGTATAAAAGTAACAAGTTGGCCTCATCGGTCCAAAAAAAGAGATGGCGATATCTCTTTCGTTCATCCCTTGTCTCGGCGTCCCTCAACCACCGAGCTTTACCCGTAACGCCACCGTTCCTAGAAGATGGTTGTCTTGTATCCGATGCGGCCCACGCGACAACCGTGGACCTCTTCTGAAAGGTCGGATCCTGAGCTCTGAAGCCATCCAATCGATCCAGTCCCTCAAGCGAGCACATCGCACAGGCTCCATCTCCCTTAGCCTCCCTCCTCTCCGCCGTCTCCTGAAAGCTGACCTCCTTGCAGTTATCCGTGAGCTTCTCCGGCAGGACCACTGCACCCTCGCTGTCCACGTTCTCTCCACGCTCCGTTCCGAGTATCCTCCTCCGGACCTCACTCTCTACGCCGAAGTCGTGAACGCCCTCGCTAGGAACGGCGAGCGGGAGGAGATAGACAGGCTCATCGGGGAAATGGAGGGGATTGAGGGAGGTTACGAGAACGACAAGGCTTTGGGGAAGCTGATAAGGGCGGTGGTGGGAGCGGAGAGGAGGGAGTCGGCGATGAGGATATACGCGATGATGAGAGAAGGAGGGTGGGGCTCGGAGTCGTGGGAAGCAGACGAGTATGTTGCAGAGGTTTTGAGTAAGGGACTGAGGAGGCTAGGGGAGGAAGACTTAGCTGCTCAGGTTGCCTCCACTCAAAGGTATTAATTGTTACACCCTAATTGGCATTGTGACACTAAAGGTTAGAGTTTTTTTTGGAACAGAGTAAGGATAAGTACGTGAGGGATGGCTCAAGTGTGGGACTGCTCTCAACTTCTCCTTCACGTAACTGGTTCTGGAACCTCTCAAATCCTACTCCCTCTGTTAGCTGGTTCTTGCGCCTCCCAAAGTGTTGATAAATTCTGGTCATTTCTATGTTTCTTCCACCAATTTCTCCTCGGTTAAGTTTTTACAAGGTTGTTAATAATGTAGCAGATTCTTGAGCTCGCTAAGACCTTTTTGTTTTCTTTTGTCATTACTACGCTTAAGCAATCGAATCGTTTTCTTGACCCAAATATGTATTGGATTTTTGGGCTAAGTTTGCAACCCTGCCCAATATGAGAGACACTAGTGAATAGAAAAATAATGACAATAATTTTGGTTTTTGGGCTAACTTTGCAACCCTGCCAATTATTACTTATGTTTGAGGTGGTCGAGGTAACCAGATTGGAATAAAATAACCAACGCTACAAATGTCCCTATGAAAAGATATAGTTGTCCTAGGTGTTCGAGCCCAAATTCGGTAAGGTTAGCAAATATGATAAACGGTCAAACAAAGATTGTAATAACCGATGTAAGATGTGGAGCTCCAAGAATCTTGTTAATGAAGTTGTACCTAGACGATGGCGAAGAGATAAAAGGTGGTTTTGTGTTATAGCTACACCTTGTGAGAAGGGTGCCTATGTACTCTCATGAGAGAGATCAAGTCATCTTTAGTTCAACACAAATATTTTAAGTTTATTTGGTAATGGTGAAATTGAGATTATGATTGATACCAGACGAGTGACGGGATAGGTGGATGACGAGATACAAAATAATAGTTGTTTGGGACGATAGCTTTGGTTGACGTCGTCAGGATGAAATCGTTAGGAAAACGCTAGGGAAAGATACCCTCGGATAACGGTGACAGCACGGTGTCGAGCCTTAGCTGGAATTAGGGTTGGACAATCGGGGTCCCATTCAAGTTTTGGTTCGGGTTTAGTTACATGTACAAGATCCGGTTGAATCCGAAATAATTTCGGTTTCAGATACTAATCGGGTTATCATTTCTAAAAAGATTAAGTTATATTTGATTAAACTCAATATATTTTTAATCATTTCAATAATTTGTGTATTTAGCTTCTTCGAACCATATTGTTGTCTTTCAAAAATAATTTTTTGAAACTCGTCCATCATTCATATGAGATATATTCATTGAACTATATGTGCCAACACTAAACATATCATGATTCATGACAAATATTAAATTAAATTTAATCAACTAATAATTATATAAACATAAGAAATATTATTTAAACTCAAAAAATAAACATTGTTTAAATTTCAAAACTAAATTATTCGTAACTAAATTCAAATGCAATGTCAAACATAAAAACATTAATATTAACCAAATAAAAATATATATTAGATTAAGTATTTGAGTTAATTATTTATGTAATAACCAATTATAGTAGGGACTGAATAATATCTTAATGTTTTTTGGATACATATTAGAAATTGATATTGGGTATAATACAAACTTTTATGGAATTTGAAATTTTCAGGTTATTTCAGATATTCATTTAAGTTTGAGTTCGGTTCGGGTAAAACCCATAATCCGAAATACCGTAAAACAAGATCCATTTGGTACTTATATCGGTTCATACCGGTTCAAATTCATTTTTATCGGGTTGGGTTTGGTTCAGATTTTCGGGTTCGGTTTATTTGCTCAGCCCTACTGGAATGAAGTCGTAGAGGAAGCACTGAGGAAAGATAGTCTTGGGTCGGGTGATGGTGTCGCCACGGTGACGAGCCTTAGCTGGAATGAAGTCGTCGGGAAGCGCCTGGAAAGATTGTCTCGGGCGACAGTGTCGTCACGGCAGCGTACCTCGTTGGAGATCATGGTCGTCAGACAGATGGCCTTCTAGATCTCCTAGAGATCTCTCTCTAAAACTTCTCTCAGTTTCTCTCTCTTTTATTCTCAGAAAAGGGAAAGTGAATCAGTTTTCATTCTCTGAAGGGGGGGGCTACATATTTAGAGAAAAATAAGTGATGCTATTCACTTTGGGCTAGGCTTGTTTTCTTTGCTTAATGAGCCAATGTAGATTTGTGAAGAGATAAGTGGGGGTTGCAACACCCACCAACAAAAATAGCCCCTCCCCCTATTTTAGTGAGGAGTGATGCGAGTGAGTCGAATTAGGAAGAAAGAAAGAACTTAGCTCGGCGTAAATCAAAATTGACAAGGCATGGTTTGCCTTGTCTTGAAAAAAGCAATGAGGTCGGGGTCGCCGAGTTTCAAAATAGGAAAGAGGCTGAGATCGTCAAGTTTTGAAAAACTGGAAGGATGATGAGGTCGTCGAACCATCAACAAGGAAGTTGTGCTTGGGTCATCGGGTGTTGAACGAGTGAGACAAGGTTTGGCTCGTCGAGTCTTGAACAAATAAATTGATAGTATACAAAAGAATATTCTTCATTTTTTCTTAAATAAAAAATAGGGAATTAACAAATATATGAAAATTAATAATTTTGAATAATAAAAACTAAGTGATTACATGTGTGTATGAGCGGGTGAAATTATATACTAATAATCGTTGAATGCTAACTTTGATTATTGACCATCGTGTCATAGTCCCCAAACTTATAATCATGGATTGTCAATATAAGGTTGATTAGTATGGTCATGTTTGTTGATATTTTCTTTTTTTTTAAAGATATTTAATTTACATTTAGAATTAGATATCATCTAGATGTCATCGGGTGTTGAACGAGTGAGACAAGGTTTGGCTCGTCGAGTCTTGAACAAATAAATTGATAGTATATAAAAGAATATTCTTCATATTTTCTTAAATAAAAAATAGGGAAGTACCAAATATGATTAACATATATATGAAAATTAATAATTTTGAATAATAAAGACTAAGTGATTACATGTGCGTATGAGCGGGTGAAATTATATACTAATAATCGTTGAATGCTAACTTTGATTATTAACCATCATGTCATAGTCCCCAAACGTATAATCATGGTCTGTCAATATAAGGTTGATGAGTATAGTCATGTTTGTTGATATTTTTTTTAAAAAAAAATATATTTAATTTACTTTGAGAATTAGATATCATCTAGATGTCATCGGGTGTTGAACGAGTGAAACAAGGTTTGGCTCGTCGAGTCTTGAACAAATAAATTGATAGTATACAAAAGAATATTCTTCATTTTTTCTTAAATAAAAAATAGGAAATTACCAAATATGATTAACATATATATGAAAATTAATAATTTTGAATAATAAAGACTAAGTGATTACATGTGCGTATGAGCGGGTGAAATTATATACTAATAATTGTTGAATGCTAACTTTGATTATTGACCATCATGTCATAGTCCCCAAACGTATAATATGGATTGTCAATATAAGGTTGACGAGTATGGTCATGTTTTGATATATTTTTTTAAAAAATATATTTAATTTACATTGAGAATTAGATATCATCTAGATGTTACAATTCACCATCTCACTTTAATATGAAGAACCATATATTGAAATAATATGATCACATAGCATTTGAGATTTGCGTTTGCGCAGAATGAACATTAATTATGTATAAAATTATTTATACATATTATTATTTATTTTGTGTTTATTTGCATATTATGCAATAACAAATATATTGAATAATTGAAAAGCGAGTAATTATTACGTGTATGAGTAAACACACAAATAAAAAAAAATCCTCTTTTTATTTACCATATTTGTTTTGGTAAATAAATCAAAATAAACATTTATTTATAATATAAAATATACAATTAAAATTAAATGATATTGACATAGATATGTATATATATAGAGAGAGAATATTTTAGTATGAAGATTTATTAATTTATACTTCGTACTCATATGATTTTATTAACAATTTTATATTTTCTGTAACAAAAATATTATTTTAGTAACATAAATACTTATTAATTGATATTTCCTACTTAATGCAAATTTTAAATTAACACATTTGTGTATTTTATATACGATAAATATTTTAATTTAAACTATGTTGAAATATATGTATATATATATGGTTATATATTAAATGAGATTTCATATTTATATGATTTTATGATCATTTTGTATCTTGTTATAACAAAATAGTTAAGTCATTGATCAGAAAAATTTCAATGTGCATTTTCAATAGTCTTAGTAATTTTATAATCATTTAAAAAATTAAAATATAGCATATAAGAGAAAATTTAAATTTGTTATTATATGCGTAATATTATTGTTTAATTTATTTTAAGAATATAAAATTAAAAAAAAATGATGGGAATACAAAGTTGTTATCAAATCTTTATTATTCAAAATCATTGCTTGTCATATATTTGTTAACTATATTAGGTAATTTCGTAGCTTTTATTTAGGGGGGGATATAGAATATTATTTATGCCCTACTAATTAATTTTATAGTTTGTTTTAATAAAAAGTATGTTATATATTTAGATGAACAAACTTATTTTTTTAAAGATTCTAAGAATCATTCTAGTGATTACACGTGACTACTAAAACATGTTGTAGTGCTTCCTAATTAATGTATAAGGGATTTGATAACATTTTTTGTATTTTCCATCATTTTTGTTTAATTTTATATTATTGGAAGAACAATAAAAATTATTGTAACTAAACAAAAGTGATTGTTTAGATTATGTGTTTACTCAAGTTTAATTATATAGATAATAGTTATTAGTTTTCCTATTATTCAATATATTTATTATTTTATAAAACATAAATAAACATAAAATAAATAATAATATGTAAAAATAATTATACATAATGTAATTGCGCAGATTTTAACCTGATTTTTTAATTAATTAAGAGGTATTTTCCAAAATCCAATAGAAAAAATAGTATTGACAATTGATGAAATCTAGAACACGGTTTCATCTTCGTATGATCAAATACAAGTAACTCTTTTCCAACAGAAATCAAATCTAAGATCGACAACTTAATGCTTTAACTCCAATTCATATGTAACAACTTCGTGCGTGATGAATCTACGAACATATTTAAAGATTGTGGTGTCGATGTATGAAGTCAATTCAGAAGTATTTATATTGGGGCAACAATTGTTTCGGTTATTGGCCTCATTAAGAGAACGTTCTGAGCTTTTGTATCACAAAATTTATAGATAACTATCTTAACATAGCCTTAAAAATAGTTTTTATCACAAAAAGAATTTTTAAGAGAAAATAACCAAAATAAGTTTTATAAAAGCTGTAAATATACGCTTACCTCTAGGGGTAATTAATCTGGATTCGGATTTAGAGTTATGGGTTGGGGTATCGGAAGTGATGTTTAGAGTTTAATAAAATAAAAGAATATTAAAATTTTCAAAAAAAAAAAAATGTTTCAATAATTTTTTATTGAAAGCTATTTTGGTGCCAAAACTTAAAAATAGTTATCTGAGAGAATTACACAAATTTTGTAGCACAAAACATTTTCAAAATTTATGAGACAAAATATTATTTGTACGTTTTTGGCTTTCTTCTTTTCATATTGATTACTATCTAGGGTTTTTAATCTTCGTTGTTTCAGGTTCTTGTTTAAGCTCCAATCATTTTACTTTTGAAGTGTAAGCAGACTATATTTGGATGATCTTTGAGATTCTAGTTATTGCATGGGATTTCCCAAACCCAATCATGGGTCATAGCAGTTTTCGACTTGGTTAAGTGGTTTTATGTTCTTGTAGCTTCAATAGATTGGAACCTTTTTTAAGACCGTCATATCAATGAAATTTTTTTGGATAGAGTTTAAGAATCTTTTGACTACTCAAATCTCTCATGTTAGTTAGGAGTCTAGATAAATGTTGTTTAGGTTATGGGGTTGTACTTTAGCAACCGCCGGCTTGTGTATGTGGGGTTAAAATTTCTTCTAAATCATCAGGCTTTATTTATCTCTTTTTGGACTTTTGTTCTGATGTTCAGACTTGTAATCACTCGCATGGGCGGACCCACGTAAGGAGTGGGTCTTGCACAGTGCCGCATGCTACCTTATATACTTACACTATAAGGCACTTTGTGTTTTCTTTTACCACTTAAGACACATTCTACTTGTTGGGCACTTTCTTTATTTTTCAAACGCTTTATAGACATTTTTGTCCTCTAAAAATTGAAAAAAACTAGTTAGACTTGTTTGTTGGCAGTGTGGTTTAAATACGCTGGTAACATGAATTTATAGCTTTGGTTTTTTGAAACTGTTTTGTTCCCAACATATTTCATTTAATATTATCTTATAATATTAAATACAACATCGATATATAATATATATAATAAATCATAACTTTTTTTCTTCTTTGTTTTAAGATCCATATATTTATTTTGATGTTTAGTTTTTATAGAATTTCAAATTGGATTATGTGGATAAAGTTCTATGGACAAATATTTGTGGATTACATATATTTTTGCACACATAACATTCCTATATTCTTCAACTCTTTATTCTCCCCCGCACATATCATTGTCTTCATAAAACAATCCAAAACAACCACACCAACCGCAAATGCATTCTAATTGTCCACACCATGCATTCTACAATGTTTGCTAGATACTTACAATGCGTTGAACAAAAAAAATTCTAAGTAACGAGGAAAGTATGGACGAAAAAAGCGTGGATGAAGGAATTGTGGATAATGAAAGCGTAGAAAATATGTGGACAGTTTAACGTGGATATAGAGGTTGCTATATAGAATCGATATGCTAATATTAAAAACTCTAACATGAGAAATGTGGACACGAGAATTGAGGTTTATTGAGTAAGTTTTGTGGATGTGATTTCATTAATATGAAAAAGTGATTTCCTAAACTGAATGAATATGATTCAAGAATTCTCATTAAAACTATTTTGACCCAACAATAAGCGTAACTATGCTAACTATGCTAATATGGTTTCTTCTAACCAAGCTTTCTGATTTGTTTATTGCTTATCAAGCAAATAATTTTATTTATTATCCCACAAACACAAAACAAAACTAATAATAGAACACAAGTAGTTTAGTGCCACCATGTTTTGTGAGAGGGAGAATCACATCAACTAAGAGCTTTTTGAATTCTTCTCAGCATCCAAAATAACTAATAACATAACTGTCCAGCAAGAGGACTTCATGGACTTTGGAGATCAGCCTTTCTATAAAGGATGAGACCACTATCTTTAAAACACCCAAGAAAAATTTGTTCCTGCAACAAAAGATTTATCAACAAAGGGAGAATTTGATAGAACATACTCCATAAAGGAGTAAACGTTGCAATGATTCTTCACCCATACACAAGGTAAACCATGAACCAAAATGTTGACAAGTACCAACGTAACTACAAGGAAATGAGGCTACAAATCAACCAAACAATTCTTTGGGAAAGTGAAAGATAAAGCTCAAAGAGACAATTAAGCCAGAAAAAGAAGACACATCAAAATCTATAGCAACCACCAAGACTGAAGGAGAAGAGTCCAACTCTACAACCAGATGAAACAAAATCTGAGGGGAGATGGAGGATAACGAACCCTCAAAAAAATTTTAATTCAAGTTTGTGGATATAAAAACTAAACTGATGTTCACAAAATATTACATAAGTGTTCCATTAATATAATGTACATGGATTGTCCCGGATATTGAGTGGATGAGGACTGCTATTAGACAAAGTGGAGAATGGTTGGGGAAATGCAGAGGCAATGTGAACGAGGCAATGTGAACGTCTATGTGGACATGGTTTGAACTTATGTAATGCTGAACCACAATGCTTTTTTCTACCATAAATTCATCCACACTGAACTTGTGTAGTGCTAAACCAGGAAGATGTAAATCCTCTTGGTCTTCCCCTAAATAAAAGATAATTAGATGAGCAAAGATAAATTAAGAATAATATGCTACTCTAACCAAAAATTGAGTTTTTCAAATGAAGAACAAACCTTAAGACCAAATATGAAAGTCATTAGCAAGAACAACAGTCAACTCCAACAAAATAAATCAAGATTTTAAAAAAAATACAACAACAAAAATCAAGTCTTTTACCAAGCAAGACATCACCAGAAATCACCCCACTAGTCTCCGAAGATCATGTCCACGGGGAGCAATACCACAACGACTCTGTCTACCCACATCATTCGTCCAAACTTCATCCGTCCACGTGCCAGCTATCCACACATTACCCGTCCACATCTTTTGCAGATCTGCATTTTGAAATTGAAACTTTGTAGATCTGGATTTTGAAATTCATAACAACACTAAGAAACCAACAAAACAAAAAAAAAAAGAATCGATTAGAAGGATTTAGAAGATTAAAACATTTCAGAAGATTAAATGAAAAAATCTCCATTGGAAAAGAGGAGTCGTAGATCTCTTGTCTCCGATGAGAGGAGGCGTCACTCAAAGGAGAAAAGGAAAAGTAGCTGAGAGTGGCGGAAGTTATCCTACCGGTTCTTGATTCGCTATGATGGTGGTGGGGGTGGAAAGTTTTGTACTTTTTTGGTGGTGAAAGAGGATCTGTGTGGAATAAGAAAAAAAATATAATGTAGTAAGAGGATCTATGTTGGTTTGATAGAGTAAAATGTTTATATGAAAAATAAGAAGAAAAAAAAGAAGGAAAGAAGATTAAAGAGTCCACGTATTTTGGAGTGTGATTTCATGTTCTTCAACAAATGAAAGAAAAGAAAATTGTCACGATTAGAATTAGATAATGGAGAAAGTGATTTCAAAAATCAAAAGTAGGGATAAGAAAAAGAATAAAGTGTTTGATAAATTTTTAATTGTTTATCTTTGTTTAGTTATGAGAACAGTTATTTTGAGAAATAGAAATTAAAAATGTATAGTTGTAACTTAGTTGGGGTATAAAAGATAAATTGCATAGATAAAATGTGTGTCATGTAGAAAGTGGTTCTATGTATAATTTCAAAGTGAGAATGTGTTCCATGAAGTAAATTTCTCTTATATATATATATTGCTTATGCAACCAATTGTGCAGAGAAAATTGTGAAACTCATTAGGTGGTAAATGCTTGAAGTGTGCCCCACCCAGCCTAAGTTCGAGCCCATGTGTTACATTTCCCCTCTTCCTATGTATGGGGAAAGTAGTCTAGCCCATCCCCTCGTACCATACTGAGCTTCATTGCCAATCCTTTGAGCCGCTTTGCTCCTTGAATGCCTTACCGCTCCGTGGGGGAATCTCGAATTATTCTTTTAAAAAAACTATAGTTACATTCTATTCTGTTTTAAAAAAACTATAGTTGAACTTATAGTATTTTAATTATTTTTAATATTAATTTATTCAAAATAAAAAATCATAATTTATTAAAGTTTAACTTCAAAAATTATTCTTGTTTATTTTTAATACTTAGGACAAAGATAAAAACTAAAAGAAAGAAAATTTTATAATGATACTATTGAAAATGAATATTTAAATTTGCCAAACTATTTCTTTTATATTTTATTCATTTAGAAAAAAAATCAATGGACTATATTTTATTTAATTTAATTTATTTCAATTATATTTTATACAACATAAATTTATATATTGGGTCCCATGTTAAGTTATTTTCTGATCACCGGGTTTGTAATGTCTATTTGATAATAAATTTTTGGATGATAAAAAAGAAAAGAAAATGAAATAAATTTAGGGTAATTCTCTCAAATATTCATTTTTAAAATTTTATCACAAATAATGGTTTTAAAAAAAAGATGACCGAAATAACTTTTTCATTTTAAAAATTTAAAAATTTAATTTTTAGTTTTAAACTTCACCTCAAAAATTTCACTCCATAATTTTAAACCTTAAGTCTAAATTAATTAACCCAAAAGATATAAGTGTACATTTACACCTTCAAAAAAATTTATTTTCATCATTTTTCTCTTTGAAAACTATTTGTACCAAAAAAATTAGAGATCCTAGAGTATTTTTCATAAATTTATATGGAATATATAGTTAAAAATACAGAAAGCAAACAAAGGGACTATACAGGAAGCAAACAAAGGGTCAACTCTTGAGAGGTGTACTTGTGACACACGTGAATCAGTGGGTGTTCAGACAAATAAAATATCTACCATTAATTAAAAATAGGGCAATTTTGTAAAATAATTAATTTTATATTTTTATCATCAAATAGCTCTTTAGAAAAAATAATTAAAATTATCATTTTTATTTTAAAAAATTTAATTTCTTTTTTTTCAGAAAAATTTAAATTTCTCATCCAAAAATTCACCTCATAACTGTAAACCATAAGCATAAATTAACTAATCCTAAAAATATTAACATAAGTTTACTTTTTAATAAAATTTATTTTCATCATTTTTCTGTTTGAAACAATTTTTTTTGTGACATATTTCTGTTAAAAATATTTGTTTTCATTTATGTCTCAATCTCTTCGTCTTTAGGTTCTCTTCCAAAAACGTGATTTCATTTCCTTCTAAAACACTCACTTATCATCCTCCTCGCAACCACAATCTTCATCATCTTACGGTCTGAGAAACGCACAGCTTTCTTTCTCCAAGGTAAATCCAATAACTTTCGTGGATTCTGATTGTGGTTCTTCCCATTTGTGTTCCTCTCTTGACCTGGATTTGGTACTCGTTGTTCTAATAGTACAGTAGTAATAATAAAAGCTATGACTTTTGCTGTCCAAGAATGACATACTTACTTGATCAAAATTATTGTCTGAAATGGATTCTCGAAACTTCAAATTGGTCTGTAAATGCACAGATTTTGAGCTTTTATAATGGCGCTGTTTCCTCTTCACCATGAATTCCCCTGTAAAGATCATGACTTTCAGCATGGAACTTCAACACGGTGTAGCAGAGGACAAGTGTTGTTTGATACGAATGGTTCCAGACGATTTTCGTCTGCAAGGACCTTACCATGGTCCGGCTTTCGACGTGTTTACCACCAGTTGCACTAGTGGTCTGAAACATAGAACAACCGCTCTTGGGAGGGATTGTAAGGTGAAGAAGAGTTATATAGATCGATCCCTTATTGTCTTTCATTAAGAGGAAAGCTGTGCATGGTTAGGGTGTCATCAGACACCAGGGAGAGACTTAAGTTGTTAGATTCTTATTTTGGGAAACTTCAAGGCGACGATGAGAAACCTTGTACCGAACTAGACCGGAAAGCTGAACTCAGTGCAAACAAGGAGTTAGAATCCTTGAGCGTTTATCTTGACAAACATCACAAAAAAGGTACAAGATTAATAACAAGATCTTCTTGTTTTCTTTTGCTTGATCTTGTTACTACTGTTTCTTTGACCCTTAGATGCGATGATAAAACCAGAAGGAGGTTCAGCAGCAAGCAAACTGAGAAAGGCGGATATCACTAGTAATAATAATAATAATAATCCTTTCCAGCAGCTGAATGATTATCAAGGAGAAGATACATTGAACTTTTATGCTGTGTAAAACTCTTACATCACCTCTTGTTGTTTTTACATGTATAACATATGTTCTTACTGATGCTTTTTTTTGTCTCCATTATTAATGCAGGAGCATATTAGCATCCATAAATGTCGGAGTGTGTCTGTTTGAAGCAGCGGCTCCAGTGAGGAATAACGATATGGGACTCTTATCTCTTCCGCTGTTGTATGGAGCAAAGATAAACGGTCTAATCGTGGCTGGAGAGTGGTGGAGGCTGGTCACACCCATGTTTCTGGTACAAGACCAACAAATTGGGTCTGTTCTCCCATTCTTACTGTAACTTGACAAGGAACAGCTATTGAGGCAGAATCTTGTCAAATCCATAGTATATATTGCTTCAGTTTACTCAGTTCAGCACTCTCGGTTTCATGTAAGTTTCCCTTTTTTATTTTGCCTCTGAAACACTTTTCTTTTACATTTGCAGCACTCTGGGGTTCCTCATGTAGCACTTAGCTCATGGGCTCTGCTTACCTTTGGACCAAAAGTGTGCCGTGACTATGGGATATTCACGTTTTGTCTCATATACATTCTCGGAGGAGTCTCTGGTAATTTCATGAGCTTTCTTCATACACCAGATCCTACAGTTGGTGGAACTGTAAGTTTAAAATTGTTTCTTCAACCAAATTGCACCGTTCTTAACTCTCTAGAAATGTAAAAATCATGTAAACTGATTGATGCAGGGACCAGCATTTGCATTAATAGGAGCTTGGCTTGTGGACCAATCTCAGAACAAGGAGATGATCAAAAGAGATGAATATGAGGACTTGTTTCAGAAGGCCATTGTAATGACAGGACTTGGTCTCATATTAAGCCATTTCGGTCTTATAGATGACTGGTAAGCTTTCCAATATATCATCTTATCGAAAAGGGTACTGTTTTTGTTTTTTGCTTCTAACATGTGAGTCATGACAGGACAAATCTGGGAGCACTTGTGGCAGGGATCTTGTATGGGTTCTTCACTTGCCAGGTGGTTCAACTTGGAAGAGGAAGTGAAAGACCAAAAGGGATTGTGGACTGTTGGACGGGAGAAACAGAATAGCGGTGATCCATGTAAATCGTTTCTTGTGTTCTTAGTCTTTGTTGCAGTTCTTGTGACTTGTGTGCTAGTCCTTGGGGATGGACCATTGGACTTCCCTACGTACGATGATGTTGTTATACTCTCTCATTTAGTGTAATCATCATCAATAGAACAACTATAAGGAACCTGCGTGTGTGTGTAGTGGGAAGTTAAGTTTCTGTATTGGTGGGAGAACTCTTTGGTTTGGGGTTAAATCCGTAGTTTTTAATGCAGTTTTGTCGAAATCCGAAGCTTTTGTATAACCATGTCTCAGTGTAAGTTCATTATTTGCATTCGATAAAATTTAGACATTACTTGCCAGACAATAAAAGTTAAAGAACTAGAATCATTTGGTGGATCAGTAATATTGAAAGATAAATCAATCTGATAATCTTAAGCATGTATTTAAACGTATGATCATTGAAACATCGCAAATTCGCAGAATAGTTTTTAAATTGTTTCACAAACAAACAAAATAAACAACAAAAGTGTATCTGATAAGAATCCTGAGCTTATTATCCCTCACTCAGATTATCACATAACCTTCTAGAAAGTTTCTTCCTTTAATAAAACGACTTCCTCTTCTTGGGTTTACTCTGCTGCACCACCTTCAGGCTTCGATGCCTCCTTTATCTCATCTCCTGCTTCGTCCTATCGACCCACAAAGAAACAATCATCATCAATTACAGAACTAACATGCTAAAATACAGAGCCTAGCTTAAGACCAAGTACTTTTCAAGTCATGTTTGGTTTGGTTCTAATCTCTGAGGTATGAATATAGTGAACAATGATCTATATGTTTGTGTTAAGGAAGATAAGGCTTACTGTCATGTCTGAAGTCCAGAGAGTGAGGTTGTCTCTGAGAAGCTGCATAATTAGTGTACTGTCCTTGTATGACTCCTCACCCAATGTATCCAACTCAGCTATAGCTTCATCAAAAGCCTGCACAGCCATACAGTTTTATAAAGAAAAATAAGGCATTTTCATATGAAACAAAAGAGGTTAGAAAAAATGAAAAAAAAACACAAACAAAACCTGCTTTGCGAGAGAGCAAGCACGGTCAGGCGAGTTTAGAATCTCATAGTAAAACACAGAGAAGTTGAGTGCAAGACCAAGCCTGATCGGGTGAGTGGGAGCCAACTCAGCAGTGGCAATGTCCTGCATTACAACAAACAAAATCAATCACAGATACAGAAGTATTGATGATATCCTCAAAAAATGTTATAACCAAACGCAAAACCTGAGCAGACTTGTAAGCAACCAAGGTGCTCTCAGCAGCATCTTTCCTCTCATCACCAGCCTTAAACTCAGCAAGATACCTGTGGTAGTCCCCCTTCATCTTCAGATAAAACACTTTAGACTCAGCAGGTGAGGCAGATGGGATGAGATGAGCTTCAAGAACATTCAAAATCCCATCGCAGATCTTGCTCAGCTCAGCTTCGATCTTCCCCCTGTACTCCTTGATGAGAGCAACGTGTTCTTCGTTCCCTTTGCTCTCTTCCTTCTGCTCAATGGAAGAGATGATCCTCCACGAAGCTCTCCTCGCTCCGATCACGTTCTTGTAAGCAACGGAGGAGAAGGTTCCTCTCTTCCACGGTGAGTTCTTCAGAGTCAACGCTTTTAGCAACTTTCTCCATGAACTCAACCATCTCTTCGTAACGCTCGGCTTGTTCCGCTAGTTTCGCCATGTACACATTCTCTTCACGTGACGACATCTTTGCTTTTAGGGATCTACAGAGCAAAGCAGCCAACACAGTTTAGATCTACCCAAACCCTAAAACCATTGAATCAAACAAGTTCTTCAGAAACTAAGTACGAACCCTATGCTAAAACTCATTCACTCGATTCTCTCAATGGAGAATCCATCACACAATCAGAAGAACAGTATCAGATCGATCCACAGAATAATACAATCAAGATCGGATCTATACAAAACGAGGCTTACCTTCTCTGACGAATTGCTAGTGATTTCAAATTTGGAATGTGAAAGAGAAACTGAATCTGATATGCGAAACCGTTTTCGAGGCGTTGAGTTAAGAGACCCACTGAAAGGTCGACAGGTGTCGGATGATGAAGACGACTTGTACTCTCGACCAGCCACGTGTCTTTTCATACTAATAAAATGATAAGATGTAGTATTATAGAAATGCGAAACGTACATAAATCACTTCTATCACATACATATTAGTAATGTTCAAGAAATCGCTAGACCGTAACTATGCGCTTTATAGAGGACTAGCGACTAGGCGGATTATTCGGAGCCTGGGCGAGGCCTATGTGTTAACGAATTATTAATTTATTTATATATATATGACATTTATATGAAATATTTTAGTTTTTAAATAGAAATATAAAATTATTGTGATAAATTATCAAATTAGATATGCAAAATAAAGAAATTAGATAAATTTGTGAATATATACTCACATAATTGCTTAAATTAACATATTTAAACTAATTTAGATCGATTTTAATTAATTCTGAATATTTCAATCGACTTGAATCGTATAAATCGGTATAAATCAGATTTTAAGAAAATCGTTTCGGAGAAGACCGAGTTGCCGCCTAGGCGGGGGCCTAGGCGCCGCCTAGACCGATTTTTAGAACCTTGCATATTAGTGTTGATTACACTCTAGGCCATTTTTTTACTTTTCCTTACACTAAAGTTACTTCTTACATGTGAAGTATTTTCTGTTGGGAAGAGATAAATTGTGGATAATTTTGTCCTTAATGGGTAATGCGTGTATGAGTGGTGTGTGGATGGGTGATGCGTGTACAAGAGATACGTGGACGGGTTAATGGGTGATGCGTTGATGAGTAATGTGTGAAAAGCTGATGCGTGGACATGTGATGTGTTGATGGGTGAAACATTATCTGATAACAATATATGCAGCTTATGCAGATTCTGTCCACCCACATCATCCGTCCAAACTTCAACCATACATACATAACTCATCCACGCCGCCAACTATCCACACACCACTCATCCACACATTCCCCATCCACATCTTTTGCAGATCTGGATTTGAAATCCACAACAACACTAAGAAAGCAACAAAACAAATACCAGAAGCGATTAGAGAATTTAAATTAGACAATTGCAGAGAATCTAGGATTTAGAAGATCAAAAGGTCAAAGCACCTTTTTCTTTTTCTACATCTTTGTATTTTTTCTGTTGTAATCGTCTTCTTTGTTCTCTTCTTATATATAAGATCTTGTTCATCTAGGATTTTAGGAAATGAAGGATTTTGTTACGGGCAAGGAAGTATAAGGAAAAGAAACTGGTTTCAAATTAATAAGCTTTTGCGGATTTGAATTTTTTATGCTTCATCGATTAACGAAATAATTGAGATTTTGGGGTGAAATCGGTTTCAAGAAATTTAAGTAGAGTTTCAAGAAAAAAATATTTGCAGAAGAGAGAGAGAGAGTTTATTATTTAGTCACGTGTAGTTGATAGAGATGTTATGATAACTTAGTTACAATGTAGGATAAATTGGTAAAAACACACTAAAAGTATGTCACAAGTAGAAAGTGTCTCTCTGTGAAATAATAAAGACATAAAGTGCTTCTAGAGGTAAAAAATTCTACATATTAAGGCCTCTTTAAAGGCTGAATTGAGATGCACATAAAACATGGTAAATTGATGTACTAACCATAAGAAGAATTTTTTTTAATAAAATAACCATAAGGATGAGATGTGACAAATATGTATATGGTTGGACATTTTACTCCTTCACCGCACACGCATTAATAAAATTTACCATTGTATCTATTCTATTTACTATGTGTAAATGGAGTAGTTTGGTTGTCTATGAATACAACAAGATGAGAGAGAGAGAGAGAGAGAAGAGAGAGAGAGAGAGAGAGAGAGAGATGAGAGAGAGAGAGAGAGAGAGAGAGAGAGAGAGAGAGAGAGAGAGAGAGAGAAGAGAGAGAGAGACAGAGAGAGAGAGAGAGAGAATTTTGATAAAAGTTATTCTATATATACATAATATAGAATAGAATGAAATATTCTTGTTAATAATAATTATTTAGTTTAAAAAATACATATATGTTTGAAACTTTTTAAATACAGTATAAATAAAAATGTATCTTTTATTTTGATATTATTTTTGGCTAAATTATATTACTAAAGAAAATATAAATCAAATAAAATGAAAGGGAAAAAAAAAGAAAAACAAATAATGAAAAAAAAATCAAAAGCTGAGATTTATAAGGACATATATTGTAATATTACATAAATATACATTGTATATTCTATCCATAAGGCTGATATGGCTATATGTTGAATTATAATTTTTATAGTTATACATTGCAATTTCTCATAAAAACATAGATCTAACGCAAACATTTTATTTGCAGATAGGATTGCATTTGTGTCCCCAATCACCATATAAAATGGAGAGCAAAATAAAGTAATAAGATAATTGATAATTTGCATGCAAATTAATTTTGGGCATTAATTTATTGATCTGCAAGTATTAGAGGAAATGGGTTTGGCGAGAGGTAGATGGCCAATAAATGTTTGAGTGATTTACATTAAAAAAAAAGACACATTCTCACTTTTAGTAACACTATAGGTCACATGTTGCTATTAGAATATTTTTTAACTAGAGACCATGTTGTCTCGTTACTTTTTGAAGTGGTGGACCAAAAAAAAATTAATTAATTTAAAAATTTACTCACTTGCTTTTGCTTTTAACAATTTTGTTTTATTATTAAGTGTACAAATTACCAAGATGAAAAAAGAAAATATGAACTCGACGACTTGAAATTCTCGTCTTATGACCATGACTTTTTCGAAGTTGTAACAAAGCTCTCGTCTTTGGACAAACGGAATCATCGTCTCTTTAGACTTCGACATATATTTTCCAGTTTTGTGATCCCGCTTCTCGCTGTCGTGGCTCCATCACAAGAAGCTTGAGGGCATCAGTGACTACTTTTTTTACACATTTGATCCTTTACATTTTAATATTTTTATTTTTGACCCTAAATGTTTTAATTATACAAATATATATATTCGAATCAACCCCTTAACTTCTTGATTGTTTATTCCAACACTTTCTCATAATTGCACGAATGATCATTTTTCTTTTGATTGGTTTCATTTTCTCTCACATACTTTCAAAATAAATAATTTTCTCTTTGATTTAGCCACAAATATAATGCAGATGAACACATATATACACTAAATACACCTATCATCATAAAATAACTTAAGTATAGTAAATAAAATACTAAATTATTAAAATCAATAGATATTAATAACATGCTAAACTATGTGTACACTTATTGTCATATATGTCATCTTGAGTTTGATTGATCCTTTTGATATCAATTTTAGCATTTGATTAAACAACCACCAATCCATATATATGGAATTGACACTATGTACACAAAATTTTCACTATCCACATGTACACATTAACTTGTCCAATAATTCACATGTATACCATGATAAACTTGTTAGATACATTTGGTCTCTGCAACCATGGACTGTCTCGAGCTCATGACCATAGTGGATTCGTGTCTCGAAGAAGCAACCTCGAAGTGGAGAGGTTTGTTCCTGAGTTCTTGGTCAGATATGAACCGGTGACGATAAAGTGAAGATTGAAAGAGACTCAGTGACTGAACCGGTGATGACGAGGTGAGCCTTCAGATCTATATGGACCTCAACGCAACATGGAATTGAGCTTGACAAAGAGAGGGTGAGTGACCAATGAGAAAAAGGTGAGGCTATGAAATATGTACACAAATTGACCATATCTACATGTACAACAATTCACATGTACACAAGTTAACTTGTGCACTGATTCACATGTACACCTTATAGATATATACATAATTTAGTAAAACAATGTACATCTTCACTTTTCCGCCACACCTTATAGATTATGTGTGTACACGTGTACATCTTCATATGTGTACATTGTATACTATTAAAACAATTTACATCTTCACATTTCCGCCATAATACACCACCACCAACTTCCACCACGACAAGTTTCCTCCGCTTCGTGTTCGTCATGACCTCCTCTTCTCTGTCAACATGCTCATTATCAATACAATCCTCCTCGATGTGGTTTCATGCAGTGATTAACATGTACACCTCATTAATTTGTTACATACATGTACAACTTTTAATGTTTGCACATTCAAATATCGTCACAATATACACATATATTTCATTGTCTACGTGTACAACTGTTTCCAAAAATTACATGTACACCAGTTTGTACATTGCATAGTTATGATATATGAGATTTTAATTTGTACATTGTTGGAGTTTATTTAGATCATTTTAAGTTTAATTAGGTATACATATAACATTTTTTCATTTTATAATCACATGGATAATATATATATATTAGATACATTGTATATACATCATTGTTCATTTAGTTCTATGTCCCACTGTTAACTTCTTGTGGTTTTTAAAATGCATTTACATATATAACAAAGGTTAAATTGTACATTTAGAAATATGAGACCAAATCAAAAGGATTTATTTGCAAACAAAAACATATGGTTATAAATGAAAAAAAATGGAAGGGACCATGTTGCAAAATCATAAATATATCCTTGGTCTGGATTGCACAATTAAAAAATTGGAGACAATTCATGAAAAATTAGAAGTTTAGACAAATTAGAAAATAAGCAAGATTGGAGGACCAGGTGTGTAAATAACAAAAGTTCACCATTGTTGCTCTGGTAAAGCTTTCTCTTCGATCTGCACTTAAGCGATGACAATTCGGGCGGCCACGATTCTGGTCAGAGCATGGCGACTACATCGAGGAGGAGACGACTAGACTGGAGCTTGAGGTTTGAGGTTGCCAACAACGGAGCTCTACTAGCTTATCACGGAAACTGTGGTGGATGGAGCTCGCCGTGGCGGAAGCTTCTGGTGAATAACTCATCGACTTGGGCGCAGTTCCGACATATATGGTACGTAACGTGGACGGTGTCCATACATTTTCTCAATTTCGGTGACCATTCTCTTACATAAAAAAATTGTTCATGTTTTTTTAGTGATAAAAAGAAGAAGAGAAAACAGGGAACAGAATGGGACCACCGTGGTTTTGCTTTAGTTAGAAATCTAATGAATAGTGTGCAAATGGTTAAGAAAAGTGTGTGGGTAGAATTAAGTGACACATAGTGTTATTGGTAAATGTAAATGAGTCCTATGGTGTAAAATGTTTTGCCTTTTTAAGTGTTTTTTAAAAAGATTTCTTTTTTTTCCTTCAAATGGAATAATACATTTTATTTCACTTCCATTCATTTAACAAATTAATCTTTTTCTCACAATAAAGTTAACTATTTTTTTTTTCATTTTCATGTTATAGTATTAGACGATTTTTTTCTATAAAAATTGTAAAAGATATATTTATCTTGTTTCTAATTAGTTTTTATATTTTTCAGGTTGTCTTTACATCAGTTTAAAAAATTCAAAAAGTCAAGGTGTATTTTTAATTAGTTTATCAAATAAATTACTCAGATGTTAAAAATAACACATCCATGTACTTTCTCTTATTTAATTAATTTAAATTTTATCTTTTATATAAATTAGTTTGATGCATATTATTAATAATTCATATATTATTTGAATAAATTTATGCATTTAAATAGTTACTTTTATAATCACTTAATAATATTAAACAATGAAAATATAAAACATTATTTTTATTTAATCTTACATATATTATAACATTTGTATGCATTCTTACACTCTTACATAAATTAGGATTTCATATTTTCATTTCTCATACTCAGTAACAATTTATTGTTAGATGAATTTATTTATATAAATAATATGTAAATATATATATATATATATATATCTTATATATATATATTATTTTCTATAAATATGAGCATAGAAAATAAATATATATTTAGTTTGTATATTCACATTTTTCATAATTACGTTGCAAATGTTATAGATGTTATTTTGTATTCATTTAAAATGTGTAATAAAAAAATCATGTATTATATACTCAAAAGTAATTAATATTTTCATAAATTAATTTAATAAATTTATGCATATACTTTCATATTTGATAATTCATGTTTTAATTTCATATAATTGTAAATGTTAAAGTTTATTTATAATTACTTAATATCAATAAAATATCAAACATATTTTTTGTTCTCACATATACAAGTATGCATTTTATATATTAAATTTTAAATGAAAAATTTGTGGATACAATAACATATATAGAAATTGACAATATTAGTTCTTCAGTTGAACCAAATGGTAAGAAAGAACCAAAAGTTGAATAAAAATACAAAAAAAAATAAGAACAAAACAAGAATACTCTTTATAATTTTAAGTATGATGAAATTTTATATAATTTAAAATCTCATCAATCTTTGTTCTGCTGTATGTCTTTTGTTTCTGCATAGACATAGCAATCTTTGCTGCATGTTTTGGTAAACTGCTCAAACATAGTAGCTCTCTCCAGAACTGCTCAAACATATGTAGCTCTGCTTAAACACATTCACGACTCTACCGTTTATAGCTTGTGCATTACCATTCTCATCTTTGTAGATGTCATACTCATCTTTCTTTTCCCACTGAAATTTTTTTCTGCCATCAACATCATAAGCTCTCTTTCATGTGCTATATGACCGTTGATCAATAGTGGGTTTATCCAATCGATTGATCGTGAACTTCCTGATCCATAGGGATTAAAGTGAAAAATGGTGTACCCCTGGAAAGGTGGTGTCTATCGTTCATGCTGGCTATCTTCGATCGATCTAGGGTGTTTGGAAGTGTATAAATCATTATGGATTGGTTCGTTCTCCTCCTTCTCAATATCGATCGATGCTGGTACCAGTGCGTCGGTCGATGGCTGTTGTTGTTGTCCAAATAAATTTCTTGATCCATTAGCCATAACAAGGACATCCGCTGCATCCTCCTTATATATGTTTAGAATTCTCCCATAAAGAGCTTGTGCACGTCCTTCTGGGTCTATGAAAATTCCAAACTCATCTTGTCTAAGATAACCAACATATGTATATTTTGCGCTAAGTTCTTGTTCTGTTTTGCGTATGATGTCGTTCGATGGCCAAGAGATGATGTCGATCAATGCTCTATTATCCACTTTCTCTTTCATTAACCTGCCAGCTTCTTCCCATGCTAGACCGCGAGACTCAGTCATCTCTTCCTTTATGCAATCTTCATCGTATTCGTCGTAAGCTTCATTGTATCCTCGGTATACCTGATGTGTGTCGACCGATGGTGTTATGGTGACCGTTGATCGATGCTTGAAAATCAGACTGTTTGGCTGAAAGGGTTCAAGTTCCCATTGTCCCATCGCAAGTATATCTGTCACATCTTCCTTCGTGACATGCAGAATCCTGCCATCCATAGCTCTTGCGTGACCATCCGGATCTCTCATAATACCGAACTCATCTTGTTGTAGATATTTCTTCTCACGTTTTGCTGCTGATCTAGTTCGGACTCTGAGTTAATACCAGCATCGATCGATGGTGATTGGTTACCATCGATCGATGGTGATTGGTTACCGCTCTCCCGAGTTGATGGGAAACATGAAAAACACCAGCCTCTTCCATAGCAATACCTCGGTATTCGATTATCTCTTCTTCTCTGTAATATTTGTCGTACTCGAAGTAGGTTGGGTTGTATTCGAAATCAGCATGTTATGTGTTGATTGGTTCTGAAGGGTGAGTGTCGATCGATATCAATGGGTGGGTGTCGACCGATTGTTGAACTTTAAGCTCGTCAATCGATTGTATGGGCCTGAGTATCTATCGATACTCCATCTTTCGACTCCTCATTGAACTCATAATCGCAGAAGCATGTGGACCAAAAGCTCTGCATCATTACACAATTCAATCAGAGTAGATTTGTTCTTATTCTTAACAGGTTCATAAAAATATTTTTATCAATTAGAGATAAATAAAACCTATTAACTTCATATCACATATAGCTCCCATAGTGGCCATAAATGCTCTCCCAAGTAGTAGAGAAGGGTTTCAACTATCCTAATGTCCATCACATGGAAGTCTACTAGGACTAGGGTGTTGTTAATCTACATTGGAGCATCTTTTACCATCCCTCCTGAGTTCACTCTTGAGCAGTCTACAAATGTGAAATAATCATTGGAGGGTTCCACTTTCAGGTTCAGCTCCTCTGCCATAGTCCTTGGAATAATGCTCACTGATGATCCAATATCACAGAGGGAATTGGGATATTCGTTGCCCTTGATGAAGCATGGAACCACGAACTTCCAAGATCACTTTTCTTCCTCAGACAAGTTATCTGCTTCCATCTTTTCTCTGAGATGATTGAACATGATCTTTATATCATCATCTGTCTCCCTTGTTTCCCTGAAAAACATCCACTATCTGTGAGTATAACAAGCTTCATCAAAAGAAATATCAAAAGAATTTTGAAAACTCTTTTGGCAAAGTTATCCATCTCTTTTTCATTGGCTTCTCTGCGTTGATGTTTGGGGATCTTTTGCTTCCTCTTGGGTTGTCCCTCATCTTCTCTATCAAGATCCATAGCTTCAGACGTGTTTGCATTTTATTCTGAAACTGTCACGGTTGGACGCACAATCAAACTCGCATTGATGTTCGGCAGTCGAACTAGTTTTCTCATATGTTGATCGATGCTTAGGTCACACTGTCGATCGATACGTCTATCACTCCGTTGATCGTTGCTCTAAGTTATGTGTCGATCGATGTTAGTCGATTCACACGAAGCCATGGATACTGCAGGGTTCTCTTTCGATCGATGGTCAATGCTTGGTGTCGATCGACACCAATGAGAACTGTCGAATGACATAGAACTTTCCACACAAAATTCTCCTTCTTGGAGCTTCTCTCTCTTAACTTCCTGCCAAAAATCATCATCAATCAATGCATTGACGTGGTGCTTCTGTCTAGCTTCCATTTTCTCCTTCATCAGGCTCTCACGCCTCATAATGGTTTCACTTGTTTGCATCACTTGATTCTCCAACTTTTTCACATGGGTGCTTAGGTTTTCGAACTTGGTATTGAGGTTGAAGTACAGACCATCTATCTTTACATTGAAATCAACAGTCATCTTATGTTGTCCCTCTAAAACTCTGTCAACCATTGCTTCGACTTTCCTGAGCTTCTGGAGGAGGATTCTGGTAGTAGGAAGATCCATAAATCTTGTTGTTGTTGAAGGGCTTTCGCTGTGAATCTTGATTAAAGTTACTCCTTTGACCATTCCCATAGGAATTCCTACTAAAACCTGGATTCCCTTTGTCTTTGGAAACCATTCCCATCAATGTAATTCACATCCCTTCTTCAATCTCATCGTCTCCTCACTCTATTGCTTATACTTCTGCAAAATTAACCTACTTCTTGAGAAATTTTTGAACACTATCCAGTTTTTCTTTGACTTCTTCAATCTGCTCCTTACTTACAAGTGGGTTTGATTTCCTCCTCTCAAAATTTTTGTTTTTGGTACTGCTGCTGGATGCCAGATTCTCAATCAATCTCATAGCTTCTTCAGGACTCCTAGTGCAGAAATTCACCTCACTAGATGTGTCCAAAGCCATCTGTACTGTAATCCAATACCTCTGAAGAAATTTCTAAGAAGTTGCACTTCGTTGAACCCGTGACGTGGACAATCTCTCTAGTATGACTTGAATCTGATCCAGGAGTTTCTGAAGACTCTAAAGTTTCTTGTGAAAAAGTAGCAATCTTTCTCCTTAGATCTTCTGCTCTTGCGTCATAAAAGAAGTTACGCAAGAAAGCGTTTCTTGATGTCAGTCTAGGATGTCCGATATTCTAGTGGTAGCTGCTTAAGCCAATATGAAGCTTCTCCAGCAAGTGAGTACTTGAATATCTTACAGAAGAGATAATCCTCAGGGACTCCATTGGCTTTAATAACAATTACTAGATCTCAAATCGCTCCAAATGATCCCTAGGGTGTTCATGTCCCAACCATGGTAAGGCGTTTGCGCCACAAGTCCAAAGAAAGCAGGTTTGATCTCAAAATCGTTTCTCTGAAAAGCTGGAGGACGAATGGCGAATCTGTTGGCGTAGAACTGGTCTGGACGGTTGTAATCAGCCAGTGTTTTCTGAGCAGATTGGGCATTAGCTCCCAGGTTGAGCTACTGCAGCGTTTGCTTCCACTTCTGCTTATGTATAAGGGATTACAGTCCCATGATCGTTTATCCTTTGACATGGTGCATTACGCAGATGACCGTTGAGTTCATGCAAGTCTCCATTCTCATTATGAACCAATACTAAAGTCGCAACCATCTGAACTCGTCTGCTACCGTCGATCGATGCGAGTAAGTTTTTGTCGATTGATGCTTCGTGATCAATGCCGGTCGATGCTAGAGTTCTGATGTCGGTCGATGTTGTTCGTAAAGAAGTGTCGGTCGATGCTATGTAGGTGCCATCGATTGATTCTTGTTGTCTTTGTTTTCGGATCGTACGTTCGAGTTTCTCTGGGTCTGAGAATAGTAGTTCTTGTCCTTTATTACTCCTGGTACTCTTTTGCATGTACCTGAAAAATAAAGAAAAAGAAAAAAATTAGTAACTTGAAAGTAAAAAACAAACATAGACTAAATCCTAGAAATTAAATCTAACGGTGATCAATGCTCTTCGGCAAAGGCGCCAAATTTGACATGGTGTGTTAATTTTTCTAGCATGGTATAAATATCCTAAACAATTAACTATCAAATTAACCCTAATATTAACACACAATTAATACTCTTGCCAAGAGAGATCATGTGTAGTATTTAGGGACTAAATCCACAGAGAGCAATGTAACACAATAGATTTCTTATTTCTAAAGACTAAGCTAGGTAATTATATATATTGGTAGCAAGCAATCAATTTAAGCAAATATTTCTTATCATGAGGTATAGATGCAATATAGAAATATAATAATAATGTGTATGAAAATATGATGATAATGTAAATATGGAAATATGCTACTAAACTAACTAGATGCAAATGTAAGTAATCTAGACCTAGGGTTTCAAGCTTAATGGATTATAGAAATATGAAGCACGAAAATGTAAGTATTCTAGACCTAGGGTTTCAAGCTTAACTCCAACTCTCGTACGCAAGCAAAAGGAAAGACCATCAATCGATGGCTAAGACCTGATGTCGATCGATGGTGTAATCAGAAGGAAGTGTGAACGAGATTTGATATGTTCACCAAGCTAATTAGACCAGTTTTTCGCATGCGCCTAACAACCTAGTTTAATGGAGACTATTCTGGTACAAAACCTACTCTCGTAGTCGTCTATGTCATACTTTCGAGATCATAGTTAGCTAGTCTAGAATGCAAGGATTAAGCATAACTCAATTGACGGATATTAAGCTAAGCTAGCATTCCTTCTTTTGGGATAATCCATTATTTCTATCATTCAACCCTAAATCTAGTTAATAATTACTAAAACATAATCAAAGCAAGAGTAATAGTCTGAATATAATGCATATATAAAATATTAGGGTTCCAAATCTCCTTAAGTAGTTATGAATCTTCACCCCTAAAAACTTTAAAACTATATTAAAAACTCTCTCTCTCTCTCTCTCTCTCTCTCTCTCCCTCTCTCTCTCTCTCTCTCTCTCTCTCTCTCTCTCTCTCTCTCTCTCTCTCTCTCTCTCTCTCTCTCTCTCTTTCTCTCTCTCTCTCAGGCTCCCTCCCATGTGTAAATACATAAAGCATAAATATAAAACCTTAAAATCTAGGTCAAAACTCGTTCAGAGCATCTTCGTCATTTGTCTCTAACTTGGGTTTGAAAGCGGTTGTCTGTGATTTGGCTGTCGATCGATGGAAAATGTTCAGTATCGATCGACCTTGGTCTTGTAACATCGGTCGACGCCCAAGATAGTGTCGTTGATCGACGACAGTCTTGTACTTCGACTCTCCAACTGATCAGCTACGGATTCTTCTCCTCTAAATGTTCCAAGAGCTCCAAGTATATCCATATATCTCCAAAATATACATGGACCTGTAAAGACCCTAAAACATAGCCTAGACACACCTAATAGACCCTAAATAGAGCACATTACATGGTCTAAAATTGACTGGTAATAAATAGGCTATATCACCATACAATCGACATAACTTGCATCGCAAAGGAGGCATGAGTATACAAAATTACTCAGTGAGGACACTCAAAACTACCAACATGCAACTTAATAATCAAGAAATCAAAATTCATGTTCCCTTGTAACAACCTAGCAATCCCTTTTCTATCAACCTAGCAATCCGTTTCCATCATTTCTTACTTAGCCATTTTCCTATTACTTATCCATTTTCATGCATCCGAAACTAACAACCTAACATCTGATTGCATCATTCATTTACTTTAGCATTTCCTAACATCCAGAGATGAAGGTCCATCAACCTGCAGTCGTAGCCAAACATGCGGCCGTAGCCAAACATGCGGTCATAGCCAGACATGCGGTCATAGCCAAACATGCGGCTGTAGCCAAAACATGCGGTCATAGCCAAACATGCGGCCGTAGTCAAACCTATGGTCGTAGCCAAACCTGCAACATGTCAGTTCATTATGGCTCGTAGCCAGGCTGCGACCCAAAGGTCCATAACGTATAAAGACAACATACATGGCCGAAGCAAAAACATGATAA
This sequence comes from Moricandia arvensis, assembly GCA_905132765.1. Taxonomy (NCBI): domain Eukaryota; kingdom Viridiplantae; phylum Streptophyta; class Magnoliopsida; order Brassicales; family Brassicaceae; genus Moricandia; species Moricandia arvensis. The sequence goes on from CAJHQP010004192.1 coordinate 33,886, forward strand.
TACCATATTTACGTTCCGAAGCCAAAATATACTTTTCTTATTTAGGTTCATTAATCTATTCTCGTTCTTTCCTTAATTAATTCATCCTTAGTCCATTTCTATAATGTTTTCCAGTTAACCTACCAATTCTTTTCAAGATCAATTTTGTGTTTTCGTTCACATAAACATATCACTTTAAACATATGAACATCACACACAATCTAACATGCAATTATCTTAAGAACACGAGAGCGTTCTTCGATCCTTGAGAACCACTTCGAAGAACGAAGAACTGACTTTCCATAAACAATTTCCCTAACGCATAATCTCCATCCTACCAAACCAAACTATGACATAAATACTGATTATTAATAAGCCACAAATCACGCCCTCACCTCAGCTGAATCTCTAGAATTTGAAGACTCTGAACTTCCTAACGCTTCCGACGATAACTCTTTAGCTCCTCCTTGTTCGATCCCTCTTCTCAAAATTCTCTCTCAAATTTCCTTATCTGACTCCCGCAAATCTGACATTCCTTTTGTATAATCCTGCAACAATAGCTAGTCGAAATTTTCTTACTTGAACTCGGATTGTCCGGTAGCCAAATATTCCTTAATTAGCCTTGTGGTCTCAATCATTCCTTATGTGCTTATTAGCGTCAGTAAGTCCATTTCAAATTTGTTCCACGAGCTCACTAAAGATTCGAGACTTTGTCAAATTACAGCTTATTCTTCCAACTTTCATAAATAAATGTGTTCCACACTTAGCAAAAAAAAATGCTCCTTGTAGAATTCAACCTCTCATAATATATTTCTTTCAAAATTAAAAATATTTCGGGAGTGGGTTGTTACAAATCTCTCCCACTTACATTAAATTTGTCTTCGAATTTGTCTCGTCCAACTGCTGAACAACTAAAGACTGAAACAACTCTGGACTCGCTGCATGTATCTTGCCTCCATGCAGTTCAACCGCTTGCTTGGGCTAATCTTTGGGTTTCCTCCATTCCACTTTCCCTCAGTTCCTTCTAACTTGGCATTTCATTCCTCCCTCACTTTGGTCCAATATAACATATCTGACCGGAACCTTTCGATAGTCGAGTCTCCTTCATATGCAACTGAATATGCCAATGATAATTATTCGTCAAGATTGCATCCATAATCCCAAACCGTAAGAGTGTCACAAATTCTCCAATCGTCTAAAGTTAACTTGATCACCTAATTCCTCACTATGTGTATTTTAAAGACCTTCTTTCGCAATATCTTCAGTGATGCATCCAACTCTTTACTTCCTCATTCTTCTAGACGAATATGCGATATCACATTAATAAAACACCTAATTCCAACCTTAGATGTTCCAATGCAAAATCACTCCTAGTTGGATTTCACTAACACCAACAAACTCATCTACGCTCTTCCTGGACCGCAAAACTTTCTTTGGAGTATGTTGTCCACCATCCTTCACATCCTTTACAGTCAAACCATTGAATGGTTGAACCAACTTGCATATATCTTTATCAATTGTGATTCTTACTCACTAATCCAACAAAGTTTTTATCTTGTTGAATTCTTCATCCTCGACCAATTGCAGTGTTCGTAACTTTTCCTTGATTCGGCCAACGCTTTCCTGGGACATTGCACTCATGAACCCAAATCCCATTTTTCAGATAACTTCACTTGCTTAACTTCCTTGGAAATCATGCTTCCATAGAAATTATACCAATACCTCTCTTCGTTCAACTTCTGCATCTGTGATGGTCCTAAGAATAATTTGTACTTTTTCATTATCATTTGTTTCGTTCTTATTGTTGATACAATTGAAATCTCAAATTGCTTCTTCATTTTTGTGAACTACCAGATCTCCTACTTCTCATTGTGCTACCTTAACATTTTTTCAATCCATGTTAACCCGACATTTATTCAACTAGTCCATTCCAAGAATTGCTTTGAACCATTTACCTTGTAACACGATCAAGTCATTAAATATGATTGCACGCTCCACCATCATTGAAACATCTTGATAAATGACATGCGATTTGAAAATCTATGCTTCACAGCCAAATCTGATCTCTTCCTCGTAGTCATTCTTATGTGACCAATGTTGAGCGATTTCCTACCACGAAAAGAATGTGACACCCGTAGTCGAACAAAGTTTGATTTTCACCACCACGACACTAACAAGTGAATTTATTTCATTCTTGCATCCATCTTGTGTACCCATGGTACCACATTCTACTTAGATATCTAACCATAATGTGTCCCTGTTGCATTTTGGTCGATATATTCAGCTTCCAGCAAGTGTGCTACACCACCACACGAATATCCAAAACTTCATAATTCCATGAGACATTAACTTCATTCATTCTTGACAAGAATTAACTTAGCATCTCTCACAGACCTAGCTAGCCAGTTAGTCAACCAAAAATCTATGTAGATTATTGCTTCATACCTTCTACCATTGTATCCACTCCTTCATTAAAGTTGACATATCTTGATCCATCGCACACGACTTTAAGTATATTTACTACTGCTGACTGAAACAACATGATACCTTCATTGCCTACCTTATGTAAAACTCGATAGTCAACATTTTTTTATTCTCAACAAGACATAAGTTAGTTTTCACTAACTTCCTGAAAACTCTTGAACACAATTTTGCTTAGCCATTTTCTAAGCAATCCAATTATAAACGCATACTAAGATATAGCTTAGAGAGATCATACAACACATCCTTCACGTGAGACATAGACCATTGATTCCTTTCCACCCTTACACATAAACCCCATTTTCGAAAAACACCAGCCATGACAAAACTGGCTGGCTCTGATACCATATTGAAACACCCCAACTCGAAAATCTTTGAAAACACATGAAAAATTATAAGTAAAAGATCAAGTCAAGTTTAATCGAACAAACATGAGAAATACTTCAACTTTATAAATGAAACAAAAGACTGAGTACTTAAATCATGTAAGTTACAATGAAAATATCTTTTACAAAACTTCCATACATTACCTAAGTTCAAAACACCCTTCTCTGTGGTTTTTATAGTTTCGCACTCCGGTCTACACAATCGTCATTACATGCATTGCAAAGCATGCCTTAGCATACAAAATTACTCAGTGATGACGCTCAAAACTGCCAACATGCAACTTAATAATCAAGCAATCAAATTTCACATTATCTTCTAACAACCTAGCAATCCCTTTCTATCAACCTAGCAATTTGTTTCCATCATTTCTTACTTAGCTATTTTCATATTACTTATCCAGTTTGATGCACTAAAACAAACAACCTAACATCCGGTTCCATCATTCTTTTATTTTGGCATTTTATAACATTCCAACCCGAAGGTCAATCAACATGCGGTCGTATCCAACCTACGACTATAGCCAACATGCAGTCGTTACCAAACCTACGTCTGTAGTCAAACCTGCGACCGGATACAAATATGCGACTCGTCGGTCCATTATGGCCCATAGCCAGTCTACGATCCGAAGGTCAATAACAACCGAAGCCAACATACATGGTCGAAGCCAAAACATGATCATAAAATCTTTACGGCCTGAAGCTAAAATACTCTTTCCTTATTTAGGTTCATTCATATATCCCTGTTGTGGGCACATAAATGACTCATGAATCAAAAGCCAACGGGATGCACCATTCAGCCAACCAAAGGACCAACCACGATATGTGTTCAGTAAAAACAGTATATCTCACCAACCATAAGGAATTTTGACATGAAAGGTTTTTCATGCATTCTACACTCAACAAGGAGTCAAGCCCAATTAGAATAATCCTCAAATATTCTTGGACCCGGAAGATATGAATTTTACAAACCAGAGGTTTTCTAGCCCGTCTATCTGAGAGTATCAACATGTTGAAGATGATTTCAACCCCATCATTCACAAAGCCCAAAAAATGACATCAATATGGATTTATTAGCTTTGAAACCATCCAAGAATGAGGAGAAATGTCCACTGAAATATGAAATTATGGGTCATTTCCCAAAATCGGCCAAACTAGTCTCACACTTACCTAAATTGGAAGATCTGGTTTGCCATCAAACCAAACTCAATTCTGGCCACCAGGCGAAACTTTTCAACCCACCTGGAGCTATTTAATATGCAATATCTTAGGAAGCAGAAGACGACACTGGATTAGGTGAATCCCTTAAAAAACTATCCAACCCACCCAGAGCTATTTAAGGAAAGATTGGATAATCTTTTGGTTTAATCCTTCCAAGTCAATCAACTCCGACCAGAAGACATTCAGCCTAAAAAAATACTTCCAGATGACAACTAAAACCATTCAGAAGGTCATTCCATCAGCCTACAGTGAACCAGAAGCCATAGGATCATGGGGATCTACATTTGGCCACACTTGCCTTATTTGGAGATTCTTTCAATAAAGCTCCAACAGCTCTTTTCCCATCAGCTTATACACGATTTAAGAAAATTTAAATCCATCAAGAAGGTTCCCAGGATCCCTAAAACCGCCCAGGTTCAAGAAGGAACATGTTTCTCATTTGGAGCCAAAACTTTACAAAAGGCTCCAACGGCCGATTTTTCGATTTCTTTCTTTGTTTTTGATTTGTTTCCTTTCTTTTCTCTCTATGGACGTTAGACTTAGATTCCTGAGAATTTAGAAGCTTATTGTCAACCTATGTACCAAACCGCCTTTCAATCAATAAAATAGTATGCAAAGCATATTCTTTTCAAAGAGTGTTCTTTGAGAAGTTGTGAGAAGCATTAGAAGTCTACAGAGCTCGTGGTTCATAGGTTCTTTGTGTGATTCAGGAGCCTTGAGACACAGATTGAGAGAGTTAAATCAGCATCCACGGATTGAGAGCGTCAATCATCATGTATCCAACATCATCTATCCATCATCCATCATCAAACATTTATCCATCAATCATTCCATTCCTTTTTATGTTTAGTTTATGTTCTTATTTTCATTATTCATAAACTCATTATTTTTTCTTTGTTTATAGGTTAAACTGGACTTAAAAGGACGACAAGTCGGCCATCTTCCCGTCCGATCTCCATCTCCATCGATAAGATCGACCGATCGACCATCCAACCCATCGACCCAGCTTCCGTGCCTGTAACAATACCCGTTATTTCCTTAATTAATTCATCCTTAGTCCATTTCTATAACATTTTCCAGTTAACCTACCAACTCTTTTCGTGCTTAATTATATGTTCGTTCACATAAACATATCACCATGAGACCTTAACTTCCTTCATTCTTGACAAGAATTAACTTAGCATCTCTCACAGACCTAGCTAGCCAGTTAGTCAACCAAAAATCTATGTAGATTATTTCTTCATACCTTCTACCATTGTATCCACTCCTTCATTAAAGTTGACATATCTTGATCCATCGCACACGACTTTAAGTATATTTACTACTGCTGACTGAAACAACATGATACCTTCATTGCCTACCTTATGTAAAACTCGATAGTCAACACTTTTTTATTCTTAACAAGACATAAGTTAATTTCACTAACTTCCTGAAAACTCTTGAACACAATTTTGCTTAGCCATTTTCTAATCAATCCAATTATAAACGCATACTAAGATATACCTTAGAGAGATCATACAACACATCCTTCACGTGAGACATAGACCATTGATTCCTTTCCACCCTTACACATAAACCCCATTTTCGAAAACACCAGCCATGACAAAACTAGCTGGCTCTGATACCATATTGAAACATCCCAACTCGAAAATCTTTGAAAACACATGAAAAATTGTAAGTAAAAGATTAAGTCAAATTTAAGCGAACAAACATGAGAAATACTTCAACTTTATAAATGAAACAAAAGACTGCAGTACTTAAATCATGTAAGTTACGATGAAAATATCTTTTACAAAACTTCCATACATTACCTAAGTTCAAAACACCCTTCTCTGGTGGTTTTTATAGTCTCGCACTCCTGTCTACACAATCGTCATTACATGCATTGCAAAGCATGCCTTAGCATACAAAATTACTCAGTGATGACGCTCAAAACTGCCAACATGCAACTTAATAATCAAGCAATCAAATTTCACATTATCTTCTAACAACCTAGCAATCCCTTTCTATCAACCTAGCAATTTGTTTCCATCATTTCTTACTTAGCCATTTTCATATTACTTATCCAGTTTGATGCACTAAAACAAACAACCTAACATCCGGTTCCATCATTCTTTTATTTTGGCATTTTATAACATTCCAACCCGAAGGTCAATCAACATGCGGGTCGTATCCAACCTACGACTATAGCCAACATGCAGTCGTTACCAAACCTACGTCTGTAGTCAAACCTGCGACCGGATACAAATATGCGACCCGTCGGTCCATTATGGCCCATAGCCAATCTACAATCCGAAGGTCAATAACAACCGAAGCCAACATACATGGTCGAAGCCAAACATGATCATAAAATCTTTACGGCCTGAAGCTAAAATACACTTTCCTTATTTAGGTTCATTCATATATCCCTGTTGTGGGCACATAAATGACTCCTGAATCAAAAGCCAACAGGATGCACCATTCAGCCAACCAAAGGACCAACCAGGATATGTGTTCAGTAAAAACAGTAACCATAAGGAATTTTGACATGAAAGGTTTTTCATGCATTCTACACTCAACAAGGAGTCAAGCCCAATTAGAATAATCCTCAAATATTCTTGGACCCGGAAGATATGAATTTTACAAACTAGAGGTTTTCTAGCCCGTCTATCTGCGAGTATCAGCATGTTGAAGATGATTCAACCCCATCATTCACAAAGCCCAAAAAATGACATCAATATGGATTTATTAGCTTTGAAACCATCCAAGAATGAGGAGAAATGTCCACTGAAATATGAAATTATGACTCATTTCCCAAAACCGGCCAAACTAGTCTCACACTTACCTAAATTGGAAGATCTGGTTTGCCATCAAACCAAACTCAATTCTGGCCACCAGGCGAAACTTTTCAACCCACCTGGAGCTATTTAATATGCAATATCTTAGGAAGCAGAAGACGACACTGGATTAGGCGGATCCCTTAAAAAACTATCCAACCCACCCAGAGCTATTTAAGGAAAGATTGGACAATCTTTTGGTTTAATCCTTTCCAAGTCAATCAACCGACCAGAAGACATTCAGCCTAAAAAAATACTTCCAGATGACAACTAAAACCATTCAGAAGGTCATTCCATCAGCCTACAGTGAACCAGAAGCCATAGGATCATGGGGATCTACATTTGGCCACACTTACCTTATTTGGAGATTTTTTTCAATAAGGCTCCAACAGCTCTTTTCCCATCAGCTTATACACGATTTAAGAAAATTTAAATCCATCAATAAAGTTCCCAGGATCCCTAAAACCGCCCAGGTTCAAGAAGGAACATGTTTCTCATTTGGAGCCAAAACTTTACAAAAGGCTCCAACGGCCGATTTTTCGATTTCTTTCTTTGTTTTTGATTTGTTATTTTTCTTTTCTCTCTATGGACGTTAGAATTAGATTCCTGAGCATTTTACAAGCTTATTGTCGACCTATGTACAAACCGCCTTTCAATCAATAAAATAGTATGCAAAGCATATTCTTTTCAAAGAGTGTTCTTTGAGAAGTTGTGAGAAGCATTAGAAGTCTACTGAGCTCGTGGTTCATAGGTTCTTTGTGTGATTCAGGAGCCTTGAGACACAGATTGAGAGAGAGTTAAATCAGCATCCACGGATTGAGAGCGTCAATCATCATGTATCCAACATCATCTATCCATCATCCATCATCAAACATTTATCCATCAATCATTCCATTCCTTTTTATGTTTAGTTTATGTTCTTATTTTCATTATTCATAAACTCATTATTTTTCCTTTGTTTATAGGTTAAACTGGACTTAAAAGGACGATAAGTCGGCCATCTTCACCATCTTCCCGTCCGATCTCCATCTCCATCGATAAGATCGACCGATCGACCATCCAACCCATCGACCCAGCTTCCGTGCCTGTAACAATATCTGTTCTTTTCTTAATTAATTCATCCTTAGTCCATTTCTATAACATTTCCAGTTAACCTACCAACTCTTTTCGTGCTTAATTATATGTTCGTTCACATAAACATATCACCAATACACACAATCTAACATGCAATTATCCTAAGAATGTGGGAACGTTCTTCGATCCTTGAGAACCACCTCGAATAACGAAGAATGAACTTTCCATAAACAATTTCCCTAACGCATAGTCTCCATCCTAACGAACAAACTATGACATAAATATTGATTATTAAGATACCACGAATCACACCTTCACCTTATCTGAATCTTTAGGATTCGAAGACTCTGAACTTCCTAGCATTTTCGATGAGGAACTCTTTAGCTCCTCCTCTCAAACTTCTCTCTCTTCCATCTTGTTTCCGCTCTATTTCTCTTTAAACATGTTTTTCTTGTTGTGTAAAGAAATGAGAGTTAAATGTCTCTTTTTATACTATTTTCTAGACTTGCTCACCAAGCAAAACATTTAGTGTTATTTCCTTATTTAGCTTGGTTAAAAATCCCCATCAATGACTTGACATGATCTCTATAATTATTTTCTTATCTGAATGGCGCATATCTGCCTTCATTTTGTATAATCCCACAAACATAGCTAGTTAGAATTTCCTTATTGGAAACCCATATTGTCCACTAATTAATTAGCCTTGTGGTCTCGATCATTCCTTACGTCACAATCGTTTCGTGATCGTTTCACTCAACCCATTTCGAAGCTCACTAAAGGTCCGTACTTTGTCAAAATACAGCTTATTTTCCCAACTTCCATAAATACAAATATTTCCATACTTAGAAAAAACGTTCCTTGTAAAATCATACCCCTCGCAATATATTTTTTCGAATTAAAAATACTCTTTGAGCGGATCATTACTCTCAGCCTTACCGAAGAAACTGACATCAACAACAGATAACAAGTGAAAGACCAGGGGGTCAACATGAGCTACACGCATACCAGTTATCTTTCCTTTCCTTGACTTTCTGCATTTAAAAGGCTCACCAACGCTTCTTTACATAAGATAAAAATGTAAGGCGATAAAAGATCTTCGTATCGTAATCGTCTACGTAGGACGATGTTTCCTCTAGATTGACCGCATAGTCCATTTGAGCTACTTACACTGGGTCTGTAGCCAAACCAGAAAGCGCAAGTCTTAAGGGCACTTGAACCATCAAATAGAGAGGAGGAACATCTTCGAACGAGATAAGCTATGATAAGTTTTTAAAATGTAGCATAAACATATCAACTCCCATGAACATAAACATGAAACTTGTCAACTGCATTGGAGAAGAGAGATCATATCATATAAAACCAAATGATAAAAGAAAAAACAGAAAGATGGGTCTCTGTGTCTGGGAGGGAGGAATGGATTTGATCTCTTTCTTCTTCCACTATTGTTCTTCAAACTCGTGCATGTGATCTAGAAGATAGTTGGCTGCAAGTTCTTCATTCTTGTTGCACGCAAAGAACACCTCCAAGACCATCGCACGATCAAACCCATCGCCTCAAGCTGTTTTTACATAAACAAACAACATCAAAACCAAAGTTCCAATCAAATTTGAACCCAAATGACTAAAAGATGAACACCCATTCAAACAAAAGAGAGGAACAAACCCGTTCAATGGCTTCACGCTCTTCAGGTGTGACCGTAACAGCTTGTGGCATGGCTGCTTCCAACTGTTCCATGACGTTCCTGCAGGTTGTATTAGTATAGTAAATGAAAAATCTGCTTTCACGCATTGTTGGGCAAACAAAAAATGAAAATGTATGGGAGAATGATGATGATATAAACTCACTCTTCTCCCTCGACAGGTTCATTTATCAAGCGCAGGAAGTCGCCCTGGTGCTCTTGAATTAGACGCACAAGCTGCGGGTTTTGTTTACCGAGCTCCTGAAGCATAGGCTGCAGAGAAAGACATTGCGAGAGCGGAATATGATGGTGTGATTAAAAGACCTACCAGGAATTGAATTAGACGTGAATAAAATGTACCTGTAGAATTTGTGGGTTCGCTTGTACCATAGCTCGCAGGGCTTGGAACTGTAGCATTGGCAGACAAAATGCCATTATCATAAGTGGAACGGATTGAGGAGTCTTTTACTCAGAACGGAGGGGAATGTGAAGATACCTGTTGACTGTTACGCAGGAAATCAAGATTACCAGCTCCAGCACCAGTGTCTGCAGCGGGCATGCCCTGAGTGAAGACAGATAAAGAGTGAACATCATATAACAATTCCAAACGCACGAAAAATATACTAAAATAGCTCAATTATATGCTAATATATGAGACTTAAAAAAACACTCTACCTGAGGGAACAGGTTTAATGGATTTGCGTTTGGACCACCAGTTGCAGGTACTGGAGCAGCTTCTTGTGGGGGCTGTGCTAGAGGATTTGCAGCCTGTCCACCAGTAACTGGGGCTTGAGGGGCTGGCGGGATTTCAGCTTGAGCAGGGATTCCCTGAAATGCATCAAACAAAAGATCAACAAACAGATCAAAGAATACTGTAGTTGTGGCAAAAGAAAAGGTAAGTATAAAATAATAAAGAAGTGGAATGACACATACTGAGTAAAGATATTCAACAGCTCTTTCAGGGTTGTTAAAGGCGGCTCTCAGGGCTCGGATAACAGTGTCACGGTCCCAACTACCTCCACCCATGTCAAGAATTTGCTGAACAGTGGACTCTAGATTATTCCCCGCAACAAGGTTTGACGCTGCTTGACCATACACATCTGTTTGCGTCCTGTTCAAACCACAGGAAAAAGAAGGAAACAGAAGTTATTTAATGATAAAACAATGAAAGACAGAATATGATTGCAGTTTTGATAAGTGATTACGAAGCAGCAGCAGTAGGTGCTGCAACGGTTGCAGTTAAACTTGTAGGCTCTGGACTGCAAAACGCACAAAATTAGCATAACGGCATACAGAGGGATTCATCAACAAATTAAGTTAAACCAAAGGGAGAGGAAGGTAAGTGACTCACACTGAGACAGTTGGAGCAGCCACCTGAGGTGTAGCTACTGTCTGAGCAGGCTGAGCCTTAAAAAGACCAAAGCAATTCAATAAGATGAACTAATAAATGTGATCTACGATTTGCAATTTCGTTTCTTTTCACTTGCAAATAAAGAGCCTTGAACACGACAGTAAACCATAGCCAAATACATATAAAAAAAAATTATTTAACCTGAGATGCAGATGCAGGTGCAGGTGTAGGTGCAGGTGTAGGTGCAGATGCAGTTGATGCCCCTGTTGAAGAAACCTTGGCCTATATTGTACAACGAGTTAGCATCCATAAAATAATAAAACTGTGGACCCAAAAGATACAAAAATGAAAGAAGATCAGACCTTAGACAACATGATGACAATGAAACTGTTCTCAACAACGTTGTTCTCTTCCAATGTAGTCTCATCCTTAAGAACTTTTCCTTGGTGGATCAGCATCTGCTGAGCAGCGGGGTATGGCGCACCTTGATGAGTTTCTATTCTTCTTTTAGTCTCAGAGATCTGTCACAACCCCAAATGTTAATATGCATCTCAAAGTTATACGAATCATCCACTCACATATTACATACCACTTACAAAATACCATTACAAACCTTATACACGTTTCCATGGTTAAACAAGCATACATATTGAGTGCTATAGTAAGAATCTACTGAATCAAGTAAGATCACGGAGCCAAAGATACTATACACACTCAAACAGTTAACCTAAAGCCAATACTATCGATAAACCTACAGACTCACAAAGAAACCCTAATTTCAATTCAAATCGGTCGGATTCTCATCCCGAAACAACAGAAAATCGAAAACAAAACGCGTAATTTCAAATAAGAATCGAAGATTCACTATTTGAAACCGAATTCCACCAAGATAAGAATCAAAACCCTTAAGATTACAGGAAACCTAATAAACAGTTAACGCGAGAGATTCTGGAATTGAAGAATTAGGGTTACCGTATCCGCCGGATTCACTTCGATCTCGAAGTTCGTACCCTTGAGAGTCTTGACGAAGATCTTCATCGTTTAGGAGAAAACTTGAGGGAAGAGAGAAAGTTTAGAAAGAGAAGCAAAGTATAGAGAGAGAGCTTTGGGGTCTTGAGTCGGCTTATATATAGTGACACAAATCAACAAGTGTAATGACTAATCGACTACACGCAAGCCTATACTGCCTTCTGTGTGTAAAGATTATCATGCGGAGACTAAGAAACAGTCATGATTTCTGAACCGTCAGATTGATACGGGAACATGGAATTAAGTGTATGTGCGTACAGTTGATTATAGTCTTCTTACAGAATCAAGTCAATTTTAGTGCTTGGGTTTGGGATTTTAAGATATTGGCATGCGATTTTTTTTACTCATAATAAATTTTCATTTATCGAATTTATGAACACTAAACCATACAAGTTTTCGACCCGACATAGATACAATGCAATTTAGCAACACCTAGAATCACTAAGTTGGATTCTACACTACCTAATCAAACCATTGGTGTAACTTTCACTACAGCGAAATCGAGTTCATCATAAGTCTCGAGATAAAACAGCTCTTGAACCATAAGATTAGAGCCCAAATCGAATATAGTAACTCACATGAAAGGCATGACACTAAACCGACTAAACATTTTAATCCAACTATTGAGCCCTTGATGTTTTGCATTCAGTATATGTCCCAACAGATTCGACACCACCGGTGCATCCCGATCACGTATCATACCTTTGAAGGATCTCTTAGAACAAAGGATAATAATAACAACTTTTCTTATTGTTTTAGAAACTACTCAAAACTAAAGCTCACAATGTTTCTCTCAGATCTCTTATAGAACACATCTCCATAAAACCTATATTTATAGTGAAAGACAATTCCCTTTAACATGTGGAATATGAAAAACACAAACTTAATCTAATAGAAAACTTCTTTTTTCCTATTCTAGATTTCTTTTTGTGTTTATCTCTTAACATATTAAACATCTAATAATATGTTAAGTTTCCACAAGCTTGGAATTACCCAACAATCACCCTCTTAATTCCAACTTGAATTAGGGAGACTAATTTCTTGAACTCCTATTAAGTTTCTCATTTGCTTGAAATTAATCTTTGTTAATAACTTAGTTAGGATGTCGGCCTTCTGCTCAACACCCGGCGTTTGCATGTATCGACTTAGAACACCAACTGTGTAACACACACCTAGTCTTGTGTGAAGTAAATACCTCAAACATCCTATGATTCTTCTGAAATCCGTAGCATCTATCTCTGGTTCATCTTCATCCTTTGAGATATTTAAACTCAACTTCATTGCAACATGGATCGTGTTACACACTTCCAACTTTGTGTCACACATGATTCTTTGAGCATAACTCTCCTCTTTTATCTTGATTTTGTCTGCTCTTTGAATTTTGTGGATCCACTTTAACTTTATAGGTTCAATACCAGGCGGTCTATCCACAAGCTCACATGTCTTGTTTCTTGTGATAGAGACTCTAACTCGGCTACCATCTCTTCAACCCATAAGTAGTTCGACATCTTCGACTCAGCTGAGGTAAACTCTCATCCTCCATCGGTGCAAGCTAGATTGAACTTACCTGAGGCAAACTCTCCTCCTCTATCGGTTTGAAATCTTTCGAACCGATAGAATGCCTCAGGAATATTTGATGGTAGTGGTGTGTGATTCGTCCACACAAATCTCCATGCAATAATTCCAGTAGCTTTGATGTACGAACCATGGCCTTAGTCAGAAATGCATCTTTGATTTTCTTCCCTTCAAGGCTTGTGTTACACACACCTTCCCCGTGTGTTACACACGGCATTCCTACGACCATCTCCTTATGTCTAATATGCTTCTCAACTAGACATGTGTCACACACGCTTTCTTCGTGTGTTACACTCGGCATTCCTTTGACTAACGTCTGAAGTCTCGCCTTGTGATCGTCTGGAGGGTTGCATTGTGATTAATATCTTCTTCTTCTTCCTCATCTTGATTTATAACTTCATGATCATCACCTTGATCATTACATTCTTCTATATCATCCTTATGTGGAAGCTTAAGCATACTTGATTCACAAACTTCTTGGTTTGTTATAGACGATCAATCCCAAGATTTCTTCTCGTCAAATATCATATCTCTACTCACAATCACCTCTCCTGCGACTGGATCATAGAGTCTATAAGCTTTGGAACCCGACTCATATTCAAGATTGATCACACACTTTGATCTCTCATCTAACTTCTTTAGATGAGTTACACATATCTTCGCATGTGCTACACAACCGAATATCCTCAAGTGCTCGATATTAGGTTTCTTGGTCATGAGACACTCGTATGAAACTTGATCCTCTTCATGGATCAACTCCAACGTTTTCGTTGCACGAAACATGGTCTTAGTTGGGAATGAATGTCTTGTTTTCTTCACTGCTAGACATGTGTCACACACGCTTTCTTCGTGTGTTACACACTGCATTCCTAATACCATCTCTTTCTTTACCATGTTTTACTCTTCAATGATTTCTCCTAACGAGGATTCCTTGGATGCTAGACCTGATATCTTCCCCGCAAATCCGTTTATGGTATCGTTATCATCCATCTTCAACCTGTTAAACTTCGTCATCGACGTCTCGAATCTCGCCTCCCTTACACGATCATCTCCATGGTGTCGTGACTTGATGGTGTTCCATATCTCTTTCGATGCGGTTTGTTCTCTTAACTGGAGAATCAAATTGTAAGACATAGATTGATACAAAAGAGCTATTGCAACATCGTTCTTTTGATCATCCAAACTAGATTCTATTGTGTCTCACACATCATGAACACAAAGTAACACCTTCATCCTCATCGACCAAACTGTATAGTTTGTCGAATTCAGCATCGGACGTTGGATGGATGCGGATCCAAAGTCCTTTGTGCGTGGATTTCTATTCACGTCAACCATCTTGTGAGTGGAGTTCTATTCACATCCACCAGGATCGAAGCTTCAACTCAATCTTTGATCGAAGCTTTAACTTAAGCTCTGATACCAATTGAAGGATCTCTTTAAACAAATGATAATAAGAAAAACTTTTCTTATTGCTTTAGAAACTACTCAAAACTAAAGCTCACAATGTTTCTCTTAGATCTCTTATGGAACATCTCTCCATAAGGCCTATATATAGTGAAGGACAATTCCCTTTAACATGTGGGATATGAAAAACACAAACCTAATATAATAGAAAACTTTCTTTTTCCTATTCTAGATTTCTTTTTTTTGTGTTTATCTCTTAACATATTAAACATCTAATAATATGTTAAGTTTCCACAAGCTTGGAATTATCCAACAACCTTTTGGCTATCATTATCTTGCTTCTAACCCTGAATCCGAACAAGGATGTCTAGATTGAAAGCGGACCTTGACGACAATAAAACGGAAACGCATCACTCCAAATAGAAGTTTGAAACATGTGTAGAGACCAACTACTAGAGCGACCATGAGACTAAAGTCTCCACCGCAGTTCAACCGCAAAGGTGTCTCCTCCGTTTGACTCCTCCATTGTTGAAGCACCTTGATGCACATCGTCTCTACGAAAACCGAAAAGGCAAGCCTCCGTTCGTTGCCTTTTGCGCTACTCCTCCAACTGACTCAACACTAAGGGGATAGTAGATTCGGCCATGAGGTGGTGTTTCAACGCGGTCGTGATGGTAACATCGTAGACCTAAAAATAGTTTATTTTTATATTGAGCTTGTTTGATTTTAGCTAATAGATTTTTAAAGATATTATGAAATTGGTAAATATTTGTATTAGACTTGTTATATTTATTAAGATTATGTTAGATTTTACTTGTAAACAAATATGTTTTCTCTCATCGTCGTTTTGTTCTTTCTCCATCTTTTTCTAGCTTTTATTTATTTATTTATTTATTTATTTATTTTCCTAATGAATCTAAAATAAAGCAAAGAAAATCTGTTACACCATAATGATCTATATAATCACTTGATCAAACTCAACTATTCATCACCACAGTCCCGAATAGGATCATGAGTTCTCTTTCTCAGAATTTGTCCTTTTTTGTTCCTTTTTCGTTCGAAAATTCTTTGGGTCATTCATCCGACAAGACTACACCATCTCAGTACTATTTTGTGCACAAACTAAGCAAAAATCCCATACTGACATTTGTCACAAAAAATGACTTCTTATTACATGATTTAAGTAATATCATAACTTATTTATTTTTATTTAATATATGGAATCCACTTAAAGTTCGCATATGCATAATTTTTAACCTCCATATCACGAATCATAGAGACATCTTCATTACTACATTTTTTTAAATGATATCGATTTACACACTATTTAGGAACATAAATTTGCATAGTGTTGGTTTGTGAATGATACACATGTTTTTTACGACTAACATATAAAATTATATGTGTAATACTATAATTAGCATCGTCGAAAGATATGAACGGAACAACAGTTTTGTTTGATGAAATAATTATTAATGTATAAATATTCTTTATATAAAACTATTATCCAATTGAATTTCTCATTACATGCTTGATGTTGCCAATTTTATTAGTTTACTAATAATTTTTTTATGATACGCATATGATGAAGTATATTTGTTCCTCAATGATAAAACTATGTTTTTATGAGGAAATTACATATTAAGACACATATGTGTCTTAATTAACACAAAAGACATATTTTGTAGAGGTAGTACTAAGTTGACTTTGTGGACAAGAAAGCCTTTGATTAGTTATAGGAAAGTGACGAGTATTTAGAGTGCAACGATATAATAACTAATATTTGGAAGTAAGTAGTTAATGTATGAAGTATTTATTTGTGAGATTGGTTAATTGAGTTTTTTGTTTCGTTTTGGACCTTTAAATTTCATTAGAACTATGAGTAATTTTGACTAAAGAGCAGTAAAAAACCAATCTATTGAAAGGGCAAATGAGCCTAGATCGAATTTTAAAATTCTCCAAATCTCAGCAAACCCTACACTCTTGCATATAAGTGGGACATCCACCAAAATTATATAAAAAAGTATATGATTATAGCAGAAATAGGTCCGTTCAAGTTTGAGTATGTAGTTAAATATACCAGATTCATGCATAAAGGTCATATCCCAAAATCTATGCATGAAACTATCGTATGAAATGTTCATATTCCTGTGCAAAATGCATGAAGTATGAAGTACACATGCAAAGTACTGTAAACAAACCCAATAGTTTATACATGGAGCAAAAAGTGCAAAGTCCTAACTACATGAACACCATGATTCCATGCTTATCCAGACATGAAAAGCAATAAGAGTAGCACTTGACTCACTACCCAAAATATAGATTCACACCAGCACCGACCGATAAGATTTTAGCTTACCTCACTCTTCCAGGGTTGAGTCACACCACCCACAAGATAAAAATCTGATAGTGGGTTACCTTCAGGAAGCAAAGCACAACAACCTTAAGACGTTGATAATGGCTTAGTTCTGAGTGGCAGAGTATAGCGTCTAAACCAGTTTCAGCAGTAGCCTACCTCTGGGAGGAAAAATCAATATCAAAGTCAAAACAGCCTCATGATTTTAAACCAAACGTAACATAACCTCCGGGTTTGTATTCTTGAATAACTTGTACAACACCCCAAGTTTAAAACAGAAAATAAGAATCCACCTCTAGGGTATATGAAGAAGTACCTTAGAACCTTCGGGTTCTCTAGGATAAAATCAACGAACCCTCTAGGATCAAAGCACTGGTTCCTTCTGACCTTTGAGTCCTTACGAATAAATTCTACAAATTCTTTGAGATCAAAGCGTCTAGTCCTTTCAACTTTAAGGTTCTCAAGGATTAAATCCAGTTATCTCTATATCAGAGCACAAATTCTTTAGAACTTTCGGGTTCTGAAGAAGATTTGACAGAAGCATCCAGCTTCTACATAAATTCAGAAGATAAGGGCTAAACTATTGGTGATATTTAACTAGGGAAGCAAATCATCATGTCTAAAGCAGGATGTTGGCAATCTTCTCTTGCCAACCGTCTTTTGATTTATGGGTCAAGATTTCCTTCTCTAAATCAAAAAGGAAAAATTTTAGATAGATGAGAATTTTTTCACAGCTCTTGATATGAAACGATCTAAACCTAGATTTTGAAAGAAATTCTTTTATCCTAAAAGAAAGAAATAGTTATAGTTATTCAATTTGAACATATAGGCAGACATATAGAATTAAGGTTTATACATGAATACATTGTATACTGCTATATCATTAAAAAAATATTACTTATGATCTCTTTTTCCTGTTTTACTTAATGTTTTCATATTATTACAAAAAAAATGATTTATTGTACCCAAATAAATAAAAGTTAACTTTATTTCATTAAAAGTTTTAAAGTTGCTTATATTTTGAAATTTAATAACTAAAAAACTAATTTAATGAAAAAAAATAGTATAAACTTATATAGAGTATAATAATTACATGTTTAGTTATAAAATTCTTTATATATATCTATATATAATATTTAAAGATATTAATATTTATGATTTGTTTTATATTTAATTTATATTAAAATTTAGTATTTATTTATTTATAAATTACAGAGAACACATCAAAATTTTAAATTCAATCGAAATGAATAATAAATCAAAATTTTAATAGATTTTTGCCCGCCTCCAAAGAATTGTTTGGTTTGGAGGTGTTAAAGAGTTGAAATTTTAGAACGTACGAATCGGTTAACTCCACTTATAGAATTCGAAACCCGATCCAATCATTTTGGTTCTAATCGAAACTGCCAACCCAAACACCAAACCAAAGATGCCGAAGAAGAAGCCGTGAATCCTTCCGGCGATGGCACCGCCGCTCCGTCTTCGGCGCAAACCGTACCTCCGATCGACACTTGGTGGTGGCTATCACACAAAGGGACCACCACTTCTTTCCTCTGCATCTCCCTCTTCGCATTACTAATCCGATCCGCCGTCTCGATGTTCCCCTACTCCGGCGCCGGAACTCCACCGAAATTCGGCGATTTCGAAGCTCAGAGACACTGGATGGAGATAACCACAAACCTCCCAGCCATCGATTGGTACAGAAACGGCACTTACAACGATCTCTCTTACTGGGGACTCGATTATCCTCCTTTAACTGCTTACCAGAGTTACATCCATGGACTCCTCCTCCGAACGTTCAATCCCGAGTCTGTTTCTCTTTTCAGTTCCCGTGGGCACGAATCTTATGATGGGTAAGTCGTATAATGATGATCTATTAGATGAAATCATGCGTGAGATCTGATCAAATGTTTGAAACTTTTGTTGCAGAAAGTTATTGATGAGATGGACAGTTTTATCGTCTGATGCTCTCATATTCTTCCCAGCTGCTCTCTTTTTCGTGTTGGTGTACCATAGGGATCGGACAAAGAGTGAAGTGGCGTGGCATATTGCTATGATTCTACTGAACCCTTGTTTGATTCTAATTGATCATGGTCATTTTCAGGTTTGTATTGACTGTTGTGATTTTTGCTGGTTGTTTGATGATTCTCATTAGGCTTTTTGTTTGTTTTTTTTAGTACAATTGTATCAGCTTGGGACTTACAGTTGGTGCTATTGCTGCGGTTCTCTGTGGTAGCGAGGTTCTTACTTGTGTTTTGTTCAGTCCTTGCTCTTAGCCATAAACAGGTAACGTTTTGGACTCTGTTCTTGTGTTTCTATAGTTGAATGTTGTATACTTGCCCTGTTTTACAAAAGACGTGATCTTTTGTAATGGCTTTTATGAATCTTATAGACCAAAGACCTGATAGTTCAGGTATATACTTTTCAAGGTAGTAGTGTAGTGTGGTCGTACTCTTTGCATGCTCTATAAGAGATTCTTGATATTTGGATTTGACACGTATGTATGTGTCTCTGTATTATATGTACATTGTGATAGTTTCATATTTCTGTTCCAGACTAAAGGATGTTGGTCATACTGTCCCACATTGTCGAATTTTGCAGATGAGTGCATACTTTGCTCCTGCCTTTTCAGCCATCTACTGGGTAAATGCCTAAGACGGAAAAACCCAATTACTGTCTGTGCTGAAGCTTGGAATTGCAGTCTTAGTGACATTTGTAATTGTTTGGTGGCCATATTTTACATTCTCTGGGACGACTTCTTAATGGTAAATACCACATTTGATCATTTTGAACTGTGAAATTGCACTTCTTGCTTCCTCCTCTGATGTCAATTGCACATTACTGATTCGTTTCTCTGCTCATGATCTGATTCAAATTGTTGATAACGCAGGTTCTCTCCCGTCTTGCTCCTTTTGAGAGGGGAATTATACGAGGATTACGTAGCTAATTCTGGTGCACCACTTCCATTCTCATAAAATGGAAAAAACTATTCACCACACCATCTCTCAAGTCTATAAGCTTAGCTGCAACTGTACTAGCCTTCTCTCCCTTCTGTGGTTCAGCAAATCTTGTCGCCAAGCAACGAAGGTTCCTATATGGCTTGCTCAACAGTTCAATGGCTTTCTACTTGTTTTCTTTTCCAAGGTAAGTATACTTTCATCTTCAGTCTCCGCACCCTTTTAGTATCTAACATTCTTCTTCTGTTCATGTGTTTTAAATCTCTGCAGTGCATGAGAAATCCATTCTGATGCCTTTCTCGCCGCAACACGCACTGTTAGCATCTCAAAATCCCTGACCTATTTCAATCATCTAACGCTATACGCTCTCTCTCTCTGATGTTCCCTCTTCTTTGCCGTGACAAACTCTTGCTGCCTTACTTAACATTAACAGTTTGCTCTTTACCGCTCATGGCTATCATTCATCATGCTGGACTCGCATTACGTATCACGACGAAATACTAAAGCTTCACATCGTTCTCCTTTACTAGCTTCCCTTGTTACTATGTTTCCTACTAAGAACGCCATTCTTACATCTCGCGTATTTCTCCATGTCGTTACTTGACGGCATTAACCTCGCTCAGAAAGTACGCTTTTCTATTCGAAGCACTGATCATGATGCGCTATGTTTCTCATACTTGTTATGTTTGCCATTTCGCAAACTATCCCAGTGAATTCTCGAGTCATTTCGCAGGTCTGCGATAAAGAAAAGAAACAAATCTGAAGCATTAGAAGACAGAACTCTTTGAGTCAGCCGTTTTCAACTCTAGTTCCATTTTATGTCTTCGCTTGGAACTGAGTTTAGGGTCTGCTTGCTGAAGGCGCAAGTAGAATCGAGATAGACATAACTGCGTTTACACAAACGGTGGGTTTAGTCATCAGACTCTTTTGTACGCAGATAGATTACGCTTCAGTGTAGAAGAATGAGCCTTATGAAAGGAAAGAAAATTCTCTTTTTTACAAATTGGTAGTTGTGCTAATCATGTCCCGACTTCTATAGAGTTTTGTATTTTCTTGTTCTAGCAAACAGATGTATATAGATGTTCATGTATGTCTACTTAATGACGATCCAGGATCGAACTTAATATATATTCCGTCATCAATCAAATCACGCAACGTGCTTTACAAAATACATATAAAAGTGTGGACACGATTAATGTACGGCCAGGATGATACATTTATACCATTTAGTGGGTTTGATGGAAAGCCATAAAAGATGGTTCCTCCCAGCTCTAGTGTGCAAGACTGCTTCCATGTTTCCATTTAACTAAGCTTTTTTGAATGTAAAGCGAGTCCAGAGAGTGAGAGAAATACTAGAGTGCGAGAGAGACCACTGTAATAATTTTTCATTCACCCAAATTTATGCATTGCTAATTAGTGATGTACACTTATAACATGAATAAAAAATAAATGTTGCACGCAAGTGGTTCAAATTCCTTTGTGAAATGTTAAACAGCTGTTAACACCGCATAATTCAGATAAGGTTGTCCACTTCTGTCCTTTGTTTTGTTGTTTTTTTGTTTGTTTTACTTAATATTCATTAATATTAGGTCTTCTAGACATTTTGTACATAAATAGCCTTAAAAAAACCAAATGAATGAAAATTTTAATTTTTTTAACTTTAAAATCTTACACGTCCAAAATCCACTTGCAATAACTCTAAAACTGCTAAGTCTAGATAGTTATAACCCAAAAGTTGTAATATTATATGTACTTCTTTAATTAAAGTCTATTGTAATCGTCTATAAGTTAATGTTTATTTTTGTACTTGTAAATAAATTCATGTAACCTATTGAATATATCATGAATTTATATATTAATGATGCAAAATATCTAATTTAATGTATATGATATATATATAGACATTTATATATTTTATTCAGCTTTTAATATGTGACATTTCTATTAGTATGCCTATTTCAGCATATTTATTTTAGAGGAATTATGCTTTGACAAATAACTGCCTTTACGATTATAAAAAATCTCTAATGATATCTATGATATATATGAGTTAAAGTAGTTGAAAATTGATACAGATGTTTTGACCATGTTTGAATCACTCTTTGATATCATTCTATATCACATATATTTGGAGCTATTAGATACGATTGGTCCACACTTTGTACCGGTAGATCACTTTTTTTCCTCTGTATCAGCGCTCGATGCCCGCTACATCTGATCTGGTCTCTATCGGTGACCCTAGTTATAGCATCTCAAAGTGACTAGCAGTATCTATCATGAGAGATCGTTACGATTTTATGATACAGTGTCTGGGCACCAAAGTGGAGTTAGTACTGTAACGAAGTAAATAATTATGATATTGATAGAATGAATCTTGCTATTCATTGCCAAATAATATCTGATATATTGAATTGTTACCATGATTTAAGAAGAGATTTTTCAGTATGATATAGCTCTATCATATATGGAGTGCTTCGTCTTGCCGTGATCATCTCGCGAGATAACGGGCCCGCTCTGCTCTCTCATCTCATTGTCCGTGAAATGGAGTTGATCGGTAGATCTATATCATATCTCTATATAGCTTCTCATTGATTGGTAGGTATAGTCGATATGAGTATATCACGGTTATGCAGTCAGGTATAGTATGTAACTATGCATCCCTCCAAGCCTATTGATGCGATCTTTAACTAATTGGAACTCATCTCCTATATTGCTTTTTCGTATCGCATGTGTCCTTTTCAATGTCTGCCAGTAAGTATCTTCTCTATCTCTAGGATATATAGATAATGTATATATCATATCTTATGTTGATCCGTTGGTAATGCCACTACTTAAGCCTGCGTACATATGCTGTACTGATAGTATAAGCTGCCTTGTTTATAGACGTGACAGAGGCATGATCTATATGTTTGTATACTTAGCTCGCATAATGCCTTGTTGTATTTCATCGCGATGTTTGTGTGATAAATAGTAGAATCTTAACAGAGCGAAATTCGATAGCCTACGAGGAGTAATCAAAGATATCGAGTCGTCTATATGTGCGAAACTTTGTGCTTATAACTAAAAATATAAATCGTATTATAGCTATAGCTCTATCTGTCATTAATATCTATGCAAGTTCTATTTCAAAACAAATCTCATGATGGAGAGACTTCTCAGTGGGTCTATGTTTGCTGACATGGATTATCATTTAAATTATTATATAGTATATACTCAATACTAGCCATGCTTTGCCTCTCAGGTATACTTGCCAGATTCGCTATATCTCTACCATATCTATATATATATATTATCTGAGTAACGCTCAATAACCTTGGGCTTTCTGATTGGCTATGGCAAGAGTCATGCTCTCTAGTAGAGTCATTATATCGCTTATATGCACGCACGGTCTCCATGATATCTCCATCCATGCTACTATAGAATATATCTATTAGTCATATAGTAACCAACGATAATTCTTGATTTAAGCAAAAATATGGTTAACTATATGGCTAATACATTCGTGTATCATGGTACAGACATCTGTTCATATAAAATCAAGATGATCTATACACTAAGTCAGTGTGCTCTATCATCGATTATATATCTTTTCTAACACTAATGAGAATTGAAGAAGATGTATTGTCTACCATTAAGAATTCTATTGATAATCAAATTATGTGCAAGAGAGGTGTATAGTCAGACTAGGTCCAATGGATACTCCAGCTCTACTGACGGTGTCAAAGAAGATTAATGAAGTAACCGAATTAACTAAGATTATAAGAGATTGTACTAATTCCACAGAGAAAAGAATCGGAGTGGGAATTCACTAAATTAATTTTAGTTTCGCCACTAGCCTTAATGTGGAATTGCGCCTTTCGACTAGTAACTAGAGATGACCCTATCTTTTTTTAATGGTAGAGCAGAATATCTAAATAGAGCGCTATATTAAGATACTGGGATAGTATTGTATTCATACG